>RCNN01000156.1:0-65868 GCA_003667245.1 Heterostelium multicystogenum | reverse complement strand
ACAGCATGGGTTTGTACAAACATTTGAGTCTCACTCTGATCGATTCTCTCGCACAGATAATGAGTGAATTGTAAAGAAGTCAACTGTAGTTTCTCCACCCAAATCGTTTACCATTGTCCTGTAATGATTCTTTTTTGCCTCTTCTATCTTGTTTGATATGTAAATTTTGAATCCTTTGAAGATAGTTGATTTTGAAGTGATTGATTGTTGTTGTTGTTGCTGTGTGCTGCTTTTTGTTGATCAAAGATTCGTTTTACTTCTGGGAATAAATACTCGTATTCATCTAGTCTCTGACCTTTTCCTTGCTGAATCATATAGCCAGTCACAGCTAAGAATAAATGTTTTTGGATGCTTTGGATCATTGTTTTTTGCCATTGTTTTCTTGTATTGTAATGATTTTTTGTAGTCGTCTCTTGGTAGAATTAAATGTGTTGTTTGTATCTTTGCTTCTTGACTGAATAGCACCAAGTAGTTTTGAGAGAATTCTTATGTCATCTGTAGATTTGGCTAAAATTACATCCAACAATTCTCAATCCCTCTAGAATGCTGAGATTTCTCAGTGGTGTGAAAGAAGGACACTCTCTTGGGTCCAATATCTGGTGAGTTCGGAGACATGCGTCGAACCAGTCAGATGTCACCACTTTTGCATTTGGTGGAATCTTACTCCTATCAACTGGTTTGCCATGAGGCACTAAAACATAGTCGATTGTCATTTGTGTGGGAATAGTGGAGTTGGGCATTTGTTGGAGCTCGACCACATTTGTATAGGGAGTGATTTCACTGGTGAGATGTGCTCCGTCTTTTGGGTCAAATCCCATCACTATGAAATACTTTGACTTCAATGCATCAAATATAGGACCGGTCAATTGAAGCTGTTGTTGCTGATGCTGATACTGATACTGCTGCTGTTGGCCAACATTAGCGTTGCTCATTGTCATTTCAACATCATTGTCAAGCGACAAATTGAGAATTGGTTGCGGTAAGGGTGTTGGGACATAGCTATTTACACTCTGTCTTATTGACAGATCACTGCTGCAATTCAGATCATAAGATCCACTTTCAGTTGTTTCTAAAGCAGTGCTCCCATTTACCGGGGTGATCGGAAAATGGAAATAGATTTTCGTTCAGCAAAACTCCATTTACGTATAGACTCCTTAAGCCATTGAATTGGGACGAATAGTCATATTCCACGACTTTGCATTTACATACTTATTGCCAGACTGGCTTTTTGCTATTAAATGAGTGCATTCGCCTTTCTGAAGAGCAGACACATATCTTCCTCCATTCTTAATTGTTATCATCTCGATTGCCTCGCGCTGTTCTTTATCGAAGCCAGTCAAACAAATAACGCATCCTCTCAGCAGCGGCTTTGTGAACTGTGCAGGATCTTGATACACTCCATCTTGCCCAACACTTTTCAATCCACTCTGGTGTGACCAATGGTATATTACAAATACGCGCATTCTACAATATGATTTCGTTGATCCGATCAGTTGAAAGTTCCCAAGCAACAACAACATATTCTTTCTTACCTTTGATTTTTGAGTGGCATTGTTTAATGTAACTAAAATTGAAGTGTCTTTTGATAATTTACTAGTCCAAAGTGCTCCCATAGCCTCAGCTTTCAATGCCAAATCCTTACAATTGTATTCAGGTTGCACACTGTGCTCACCAGTCATCGCACTGCTGCTGCTGCCCCACTGACCGATCAATACAAACAATTGAGCCAAGCAAACAATCTGAATGAATAGGGTGTTTTCTTGGCTCTTTTCTATATCGATCGTATGTGAATATAGTAAACATTCTTCTAAATACGTCACACTTATAATAGGAGCTTGAACCTGATGCAATCTATAATATTCTTTCTACAATTGCAATATATGTCAATAAAGGTTAATAACAACACAACATCTTCCTTACTTCTTCTCAATATTCTATCTACAAATAAATACTCACATCAAAGAATTGATTTAAAAACAAATATACAATCAGGAGAAATAGAGATACTCCGTTTACCACCGGCATTTGTAATCTTTCTATTTAACTGTTCAAGTTTACTTGGATGATCTAAACTTTCACTTATATAAAACTTTAAGTTTTTAAAATACACTATCATTTTGTTTCATTGTAATAACAATATAAATCTAACATCAAACAACTATTTACAACAACTACCTTAACTATATCTTATCTAACTATATTATTATTACTATTACTATTACTATATGTCTATCTTACAATCATAAACATTTCATTATTTCATTGAAAATAACAAACAACTTGACATAATCAATAAAAATTAAAAATTCACCTCCTTTTTCACAAAATTAGTGGAAAACAAAAATAATTACAATTTCAACAACAACAAGCAATCACTAAATTGACATTCATGAATGTCCAAAATAAAACACAAGTTTCAAATTTTAAGATCTTTTCGCTCTTTGTTATTATTGGTACTTTAGCTGAGCTACAACAGGTGCTTGAAACTAGTTATATATGTTATATCATTAGCCCATAGTCTTATTAGAATGCCGGTATTTTCATTATGAACTACTTGAGTTTACAGTATAAAAAACAAAACATAATTAACCAAAAATGACATTCATTACCATCTATTCATTATATTATATTATTTCTAATCTTTATCATTTAAATACTTAAGTTCTATGAGAGTTGTTTCTATGTTCAACATAGTAAGATCATCACTTTACCATTATTCGCATTTGGATAGTTTGATAGATATAAATACTAACTCAAATTATTATTATTATTGGAATAATTGGGTGATCGATAACAATAACATATACATATATCATTCAATAGGTAGGGCTCTGCCTGTGAGTATTTATTATTAGAATGCTAAATTAAATTAAGTTAACTAAAGTTAGTTGGATGAGATGGATGTTGTGAAATAAAATGTGTACTACACAACATCCACAATGCGGCGATAACATTCACATTATGTTTTTTATTTCTGCGAGCAGAAGGAGTAAGTGAGCTGACTGCCTGACTGACTGCATGACTGTTGAGAGGAAAGGAAAATAGAAAAGAAAAGACCAGGTTCGTGCAAACAACCACTGACTGAGTGTGTTGCCAAAATCAAAACAGAAGTTTCTTTCGTTTACCTGGGCTATGTGAAAAAGATTTTTTGTTTATTTTTTTCAAACTTTGGTTGATTTTTTTTATTTTTATTTTTTTTTGGTTTTTAGTTTGTTTTTTAATTTTATACTTTATGCTGCAGTAGGACACAAACAGACTAAAAACAACCCACCTACAATAATAATAATAATTATTAATAGTAGTTAACTATAATATAATATTATCATATTGCTGTGCTGTGTATTGTTTATTATTATTATTATTATTATTATTAAATAACAAACAACCACAATAACAACAATAACAATATTCAATAGTAGCTATTAATAATATTAGTTTAGTTTAGATTAGAATAGAATAGTAGCAGTTTTGTTTGTTTATAGTTGTTAGTTTAGTTGAAAAGATGTCTGAGAGTCAAGTATTTTGTTGATCTCTGCTCCAAACAGAACTAATGGTGATATCTTTGATATTGTAAATACAAAGACTGCCAAAGAAGCAAATCTTTCTAAAAATACCAAGTTCAATGTATGTGTTGTTTGTGAATGACTTGGTTGATTGGTTGGATAATGATGTTAAGAAGAAGAATATGATAAAGATGATGACTATCTGACTATCTTGAAAAAACCACTATATCAAACTAGACAGCATCCATATAGATAGTAAAAAGGAACGTTAGAATTGATAACGTATGATAGATTATAAATAGATTTGATGAAAATTGACAGGCAGTTTATCAACAATTTTAAAATTGGAAATAGTAATCGCATCGTGGTTCAGATAATCGTGGACGAAGAACACTTAGAATCAATAATTATCCATCCCAATCAACTCAAAGCCAATCTAAAGATTCTGAAATCATATTAATGAATGTATTCTAATTTATTTTTCTATTTAAAACAGACACCAGCACTCAGAGTTGGAACATTGAATTCATTGATTACATTGAACGATGAGTTGCAAAAGATCGATACCTTTGTAGAAATGACAGCAAAGAGAATCAGCAAGCAACTTTCTGATTTGGTTGGATCCAAGCCAGGAAAAAGAAAAGAAGTCTTTCAATCAATGGACACACCATTCCACAATATCTTTCACAATTCAGATGGGACGATGCTAAATACAATCCAAAATCAACTTTACAAGAGATTGTTGATAAGATTTACTCTGTAGGTGTTACATGATCAAAAGGACAATCTGTCATCTTACTTACTTTGTTTCCTATTGTAATTTTGCTGTAGACTGCATCTAAATTGGACGAAGATCTTAAGACAAAGACATCTGAGTACGGTGCACTTACCACTGCCGTACATGCTGAAGAAAAGAAATTAATGGGTAATCTCCAAGTCAAATCACTCGCATCAATTGTTACACCAGAGCAATTCATCCAAACCGAATATCTTACAACTGCATTCGTTGTCGTTCCAGCTTCAAGCGAAAAGGATTTCTTGTCAACATACGAAACTTACAGTGAATACGTCCTTTTGAAGATCCGCCAAGTAACTATCCACACAAGATACGACTGACAGCTGAGTAGTCGTCATTGTCCTACCACTTACTAACGTTTCTTTCTCTTCTTTTCCTCACTACCACAGGAAGATTCAAGGAGATAATGAGCACTCACTCTTTGCTGTTTGTGTATTTAAAAAGTTTTATGATAATTTCAAGACTCAATGCCTCGAGAGAAAGTATATTGTTAGAGATTATAAGACAGAAACAGAGGCAAAGTCACAAGATACATCAAGATTGTCTGAAGATCAAAAGAACTGCAAGACTTCAATGATCAGATGGTGTCGTCTTCACTTCCCAGAGGCTTTCATGGCATGGATCCATTTGAAGGCTCTCAGAATTTTTGTAGAGTCTGTACTTCGTTTCGGTATCCCAATCAATTTCCAAGCCATTTTGATGGAGCCACACAAGAGAGAAGATAAGAAGCTCAGAGACATTTTATTTAAGGAATTCCAATACCTGGGATCTCAACACATCGGTAAAAATGAAGATGAATCTTCAGAACGTTTCTTCCCATACGTCTTCATCTCCATTGAATGGGATGTATAAATAATTTAATAATATTATAATATTAAAAAGAGCTATCTTAAATCAAACCAAATTTATCAATGCAAATCATCATCCATCATCAACTCTAACAAACCAATACCAATACATTCAAAAATAAAACTAAAACTCTAAAACTAAAAAAAGAAATTATATAATAATAATAAATAAACAAAACAATTTCTATTCCTAAACTAATATCCGGTAAATATCTTTTAATAATTCTATAGACCAGTATTAGTGCATAGAAATAGTAAATTCTCAAGAATATATTAAATTACTTCCAAGTAATTCAAGTAGTTTTTCTATGCAGAGTCTGAAGAAATCTCCAACACTCTTTCCAATTCCATGGTAGATTATAGGATCTTCTATTTCCAAGTGTAAAGTAAAGAGCTTTAAAATAGAAGATGATGTCACCCACTCTTTTATTAAATAGAATCTAAATGGTATTTCGTTAATTTTTGAGAACTATTTGGTGCTGGTTTAGATCAATATATTTGATGACGAACACATCTTGATGTGATTTGCCATGACACTTAAGTTAATCTGTCAATTGAAAAGTAGGATGATCTATACAAATAGAAAGATCCAGGGTGAGAGATTAGACACCACCATCCATGCAATTTTATCAACAAATTCTGTAGAATTGCCCCCCACCCTGTTTTTACATATCAGTTGGAGTGTGTGGTCCCATGGAAGGCAGCCTTCAGAATGATCAAATGTTTCTGAAGGTGGGGGGTTCAATTTAAATGCTGCGTGAGACACTAAAAAACATCACCAGCAGCTCGCAAAAGAACAGTCAGTTTTTATAAAGCGGTACTTTGAAATTGGGATATTTTTACGATTCTGAGAATGACCAAAATCAGATTTTTTCAATAAAATTTACACAAAACAATCATAAATTTGATTTTTTTTTGGAATTTTTGAATGATTTAAAATTTTGATTCATTTCACCAAAAATAAAATATTCCTTAAATTATTGGTTCTGAATAATGATCGCTTCTTTCATCTACAATTAAATGAATCACCCAAACCATCACCATCACCACCACCAAAAAATCCCCAATCCCTATTGTCAGATTCAACTTCATTCAGCGACTATTTCTTTTTTTTAAAAGTCAACACTTCAACAACAATGTTCTTAAATCACTGTATCGAAACCCAACTTGTACTAGTTTAGAAAATATCAGGCAACTCAATTCTGTTTAAGCAACTACTACAACAACTAACATTCATATACATACGCACACACAATATATATATTTATACTATAACACATTCAAGCAATCATTCAAATATAATATCTTATAACATATAGTTTTGGTTTAATCAGTCAGGTGCAGAGAGAACTTGAATAATAACCCATCATAATCATCATCAATCATTAGTAATAATAATAATATTAAACAACTTAAATCACACACAGGGTCACAAGGGCCACTTAATTAGTTAGGTCTTCTTCCTTCTTTTTACCCACACTTTTATATTTAATAATACTAATAATATTAAACAATCATATTTGTATAGAATCCAGAATCAGAAACAAAACAATTGTTGTTTTTGTTTTTGTTTTATTTTTTTTAACCTACACCCAATTATTAAATTGGTAACCACTCATTTTAATAAATAGATAAACACACACACAGCAGTACCACATCATCAAGGGCTTTCCCAACACACACAACACAAAACCACACATAAATATAACCCTGGAATACCCAGAATCTCTTTCAAATCAATCAATTTTAAGTAATTGGTGATTATATTATTATTATTATTATTATTATTTATTAATTATTGAATTGTTTAGTTTTTCCAATTTAATAATTATAATAGTCAAAATTGGTTTTTATTTATAAATATACATATATAGACATATAAATCTTATACATCATCATCATCATTAAAAATGAGTTCAGTAAAAAGCAATTCAATTGGAAAAACAATTTATAAATAATGTTGGCGAGTTGTTTAAATATTTGGACACTTTGACGGTGCCAAGTACGGTGCCAATTATGAAACAGAGTAATAAAGAGTTAACAGGAACCATTTCCTCTTCGCCTTTCTTCATCTTCAATGTCGTCAAACTCACTTTCACAAAGTTTATTGAATCCAAGCTCACTTTCTTCAGCGTCGGGCAGCTCAAGTCCGCACAATCACTTTCATCAACGCAATCATCCATTCTACCACCACATCTCAGTTTCCCCAAGAAAGAGAAATCCAACAGCAATCTCAAAGTCGAAATCACATGCCTTCAAAAATGTAAAGGACAAAAACAATGTAATGACCTCAGTTTTTTTCTTTTTTATTCCAGGTAAGTACTCTAACTGCCGATACAATGGTTCAATCAGTTGGACCTGACAATTCAAAGTGGATCAACTCTAATTATTTTTTATTCCGGCTCATTTCCAGGAACAATTATCACCGTGTTTAATGCACTGAATCATATGCGGACGGTAAAGCAGATGTCCATGGCCGAGATTTTCAGAGAGAGAATGATAAAGACAAAAGAATCTGCTGACGGAAACAAAGCTACAGCACTACCTCTCACTCTTACACTACTACCTGAGGATGATCGACCTTTTAAATATAGAGAACAAAAGATTTTCATTAGTATATCGCAACAGCTGGTTGGATACATTACAAGTTACACAATAGACTGCGATAATTGTATAGTTGGTTTGATTCCAAACGATGACTTGCTCAATAAGCTTGCACGTGATTATGAGTTTTTGAGACTGGTCGAAACTAAAGACAAAAACAACAACATTGGCGAAACATTGATTGAAGGAAACTCAGTCATACCAGTCAACAACCATTTCAAACAACACGAGAGCAACTCCTTGTAAATATTATCAATTGGAGTGCACTCACCGACAATATTCAGCTTTCCAAGGCTGTCCGCAGATATGCTTCGATTTTGAGAGGTGTCGACAAGTTGAAGCGAGGAGACATTGTAATTGTACGTTTCCCAACCGAAGTCAAAAAGAATTTCATTGGATTCAAATCGACTTTTCAACAAAAAGTTGGAGATGTCAACAACAGTAGTAGTAATAATAATAGTAGCAGCATGAACTCTAGCGGTGGTGCCACCTCTGGAACCAATAACGACACCTCTTTATCTAGTATTTCCATGTCAAATGGATCTTCAAATGGCGGAGGAAGCAGTGGATTGTCAAATTCCAATAACAGTAGCAATCTCGCCAATAAAACTAGGCCATATCAAATTACAATCCAAGAGTATCTCGACCGCAGACACTACCAACCAAAGGCCATATTCGCCAGATTCACAGGCGAGCGAAATAACTACAATATCAACGTGTGGCTGACCACTGAGGAGAAACGAGTATTTGACCATTGGAATCGAGGACATTTTGCCACTCAACAGGTCGACCATTGAGGCACTCAAGGACATTAAACTCATTGAAAAGTTGGTCCACCAGCCGACTGAGAAGTTCTTCTCGCAGATTCTTGAGGAGAGCAAGCAGCACACCATCAACCACCTAATTTCACTCGGTATCGACATGGATACACACTTCAACAGTGAAAAGGTATCACTGTTCGATTTGGAGAAGCTAAAGTCAACTCATTCCATTCTTCATCAGCTTTACACCAACCAGGACCATCCATTCTACAAGGAGTTGGAGACTCTCATGAATGAGAAGATCGAGCATCATCTGAATCAGTTTGATCACCGTTTGTTCTTTATGCCCAAGTATGAGTCACATATTTCTGACCTCAAGGGATCTCATCACATTGCACTGGCGCGCAGCAAGATCAAGCAGTTCCTTGGTGACTGTGAGCTGATGCTTGATCAACTGAAAATTGAGAAGCGTGATCTTATGAATGGAACCTTAAAGGACGAGATGACCGAATGGTGGTTGAAGCGTGTTGAAGTGAGAACTAACGAGTTTTTGAGTGAGCGTGGATACAACTTTGCAGCGGTCCCAGAGAACTACATTGAGCAGCAACCACCAAATATGAAGGATGTAGTCAATAACTTGATTCTCATTCAGAAAATCATGGATCCAAACGAACATGTTATTGAAATCATCACGATTGAAGATGCGCCATCGCCATCGACCAGTTCCAACAATCTGGCTACTCTGACAACTAGCGAAAGTAGCAACAACATTTGTGCAGAGATTTCGGTGAGTGATTTGTCAGATAGCTGTACAGAAGACAGATCGCAACCAGCTGAGACTTCTGAATCGTCGGCCCAACAGGCACAGTCCTCGCAGCAAATCAACCAACCATCGACCCCAACATTAGCGGTTGAAAGACCAACTCTGACGCTTTCCAACAAATTCCTGAACTCGCCAGTAACCTTGATCAAGGAGTTGAGAGAGGAGATCTATCCCGTCATCGACAGTTTCATCATGAAGGCACATATCGTGTTGTGTGAGCACTTCAACATTGATATTTCAGAGTTCACTGTGGAGAAAGTTTCGGCCATGCTTGCTGAGACCAGAGATTCAACTGATCCTCAAATTACCGTCTGGATCGAGGACATGCTCTCGGATTTGAACTATCTCAAGGAGATGAAGCGACTTGAGGATTCAAAGACAGAGAAGTCATTGCACATCGTGCCTATTGGTGGATTGGTTATGGGAACCTTTGCAAGACTCGAGAACGAGTTGAATACTGTCGTTGAGCTGTGGGACAACCCATCGGACGAGTCCTCCGAAGACATCTCCGAAGCATTGGATGCATCGATGTCCTCCACCCAAGTCTTCAAGGTCACCCAAAAGCGCAAGCCAAAGACTCTCAACGATGAGAAATCAGAGTTGCACTTGGCAGTCTCATCCGAACTGCTCGAATCAGTTGAAAAAGTATTAGAGTTTGGAGAGTATGTATATTGTATTGCTATGATTTAAATCAAATCCCGTTAACATTGATTGCTAACTTAATCTAAAATATTTAGACATTTAATTAATGAGGTAGATGTTAATGGATGGACACCTCTCCATAGCGCTGCTTACTCTGGCAATGCAGATATCTGCAAGGCATTGTTGAATGTGCCAGGTGTGGATGTGACAATTAAGAACAGAGATGGTGCTTCTATTCTCCATTACCTGGCCAGACATCCACTGACCGAGAAGAGAAGAGAAGTGGTTATGTTGCTACTGCAACACGGTTTGGATATCAATAACGGAAGCAGACATTGTGAGACACCTCTCCATTCTGCTGCATTCCGTGGTAACGATGATGTCTGCAAGTTGCTGCTCCAAAACGGTGCCAACGTAAATGCCCTTACCAAAGGTGGTGAGACAGCACTCCACTACGCGGTGACTGCCGGTCGTCCAAGCGTTGTATCAACACTGCTACTGGCGGGTGCACTCATCAACATAAGTTCAAAGAGAGGTACACCTCTCGAGATTGCGACCAACGCCAAGATTCCAACGATCATCTCCATCTTAGAGAATGGACCAACCGAAGACAATTTCTCATGGAGAAAGAACAACAAATTCCAGCTTCAACAAAACCAACTCCAACAACAGCAACAGAATCAACAGCAACAGTCACTTTCGTCGTCACCAACCAACAGTAACATTAGCAACATGATCAAACCATCAAGAAGAATATGTAAAATTGAAATTGGTTCAAGAAATAGAACAATTACAACAACACCAACTCCATAATAATAAACATGTGTGGTGTGCCAATTCATTTGATTTAAAATTTTAAATTTTGGCGCACTCTCTTTAAATTTTAAACTGACTTTTTGTATCCTCATAGTCACAACCCTTTAGTTTTGTAATATAATATTCAACTAGGATAGATAGTTAGTTAGTTATAAGGTGCCGACTTAGGGAGCGAGAGAGAAAGTGATGTCGGGTTGGGATCAAGGAAATGTATATGTTAGCGGTGGTGGAGGTATCAGTGGAAGTAGGACTCTAAATGACCAGACCTCGAACAGTTCAATCGATATTCAGACCAAGTTCCTGCAGTTCATCAGAGAATGGAAGAACCAGGACAACTCTTTTATATATAGAGATCAACTTTCACAGAGATACAATCTCGAACAATACTATCTAGAGGTAAATCTTGACCATCTCGATCAATTCGATTCGAATCTATCCTATCAGGTCATCAATAAACCCAACGAAGTTATACCATTGGTATGTTAAACAGATAGACAGACAACTAGCAAGAAAGTATCAAGCTAACTGCAGCAATCATCATCATCACTTTCATCATTATATGATATCCAGTTTGAAAACGCAGCAAAGTTGGCAGTCAAGCAAATGAGATTCAAAACAGAGTTGCAAGATATAAATGATATTCAAGTTGTATTTATAAATTCACAAGACTCAACATCGATTAGATCGTTAAAGTCAAATAGTATTTCAAAATTGATAAAGGTATCTGGTATTGTCATATCTGCATCTCGTACACAACCAAGACCAGTTCTGTTGGTGGCGAAATGCCGTGACTGTGGACATCTTTTAAATATCAATGTTTCACCTGGAATCATGCTTAGCCCTTTGCCTGCTGTTTGCGACGAAGGGTAATATCAAGAATAGATTTGTTAGATCTTCTATTATTAATAGCAATCATCGTGTTTAATCTAGTTTACAAAAAGGTTTACAATGTGGAGCAAATCCATATCATATAATGAGCGACCGATCAAAGTTTGTCAATCAGCAGCTATTAAAGTTACAAGAGAGTCATGATGCTATTCCTACTGGTGAGATGCCAAGACATATTCAGCTGTCTTTGGATCGCTATTTGGTGGAAAAAAGTTACTCCTGGAACAAGAATTTCTGTTTTGGGTGTATATGGTATATATGCTGGTGCCAACGTTGGAAAGAGGCGTGACGTCGCAGGTTCAGCAACCATCAGAACACCATATATAAGAGCATTGGGTATTGTCTCGGACACCGACAAGGGTGGTCGCTATACTGTTTTCTTCACACCAAAGGAAGAGGACCAATTCAGAAAATTTTCAAAACGTCCAGATATATATCAAATCATTGCTGACAGTATTGCCCCAGCTATCCATGGACACAAAGGTAAGAACAATATTGAATCTAAGATTGTGAATCTCCCAACTGATTCTGTTTCTTTGAATATATATAGATATTAAGAAAGCTATAACTTGCCAATTATTTGGTGGATCTTTCAAGAAATTACCAGATAGAATGAAGCTGAGAGGTGATATTAATCTTTTGTTACTTGGTGATCCAGGTACTGCCAAGTCTCAGTTACTTAAATTCGTAGAAAAGGTAGCACCAATTTCTGTTTACACCTCTGGTAAAGGTAGTAGTGCAGCTGGTCTTACTGCTTCAGTTATTAGAGAGCCATCGACTGGTGAATATTATTTGGAAGGTGGAGCAATGGTTGTAGCTGATGGTGGTGTCGTATGCATTGATGAGTTTGATAAGATGGATGTAAATGACCGTGTTGCTATTCACGAAGCAATGGAGCAACAAACCATTTCTATTGCCAAAGCTGGTATCACAACCATCTTGAATTCTCGTACCTCTGTGCTTGCTGCAGCAAATCCTGTCTATGGTAGATATAACGATACGAAAACAGATGGTGAAGTAAGTAATATATGCTATCAATATGGGCTCTCTTTGGCTAATTTCCCATTAAATGTATAGAATATCAATTTCCAAGCAACTATTTTGTCCCGTTTCGATTTAATTTTCGTTGTGAGAGATCCAAGAATCCACGAAAGAGATAAATCAATTGCTAGCCATGTAATTGGTATACACATGACTGGTACATCGGGTAACACAAGTAATGAATTGGATATCAACTTTTTAAAGCGATATATCTCATTTTGTCGAAGGTACGTATTTTGAACGTGAACAGTTGAGGCTAAAATATTAATATCTTTGTGCAGTCGATGCAGCCCAAGATTGTCAGACGACGCAATTGAAGCATTAAAAAATCATTATGTATCAATTAGAGCAACAGTTAGACAGAAGCAAGAAGAAGAAGGTCAGGTATCTGCAATTCCAATTACAATTAGACAGTTAGAGGCTATAGTCAGAATTTCCGAATCGCTTGCCAAGATGAGTTTTGTCCACTTTGGCAACAAGTCAACATGTTATGGAAGCAATTAGATTATTTACAATCTCGACATTTGATGCCATCACAACCAACAATGCAATTGGTGAGCAACTAACACCTCAGGTTTTACAAGAGGTTTTTGACTGCCGAGAATTTCCTTAAAAAGAGAATTGCTATTGGTTCCAAAGTTAGTATTAAAGCTTTGGTGTCCCAATTGAGTGGTCAGGTAAGCACGCGTAGATTTACGATTATTCATAGTTTATTAACCACAATGCTATCATCCCCTTAGATATCATCATATGCAGTCACGAAAGCAATAGATATACTTGTAAAAAGAGAAGATTTTGAATATGTGTTACAAGGTAAAGCAGTAATACGTAAAATTTAAATGAATAAAAAAAATATGTTGTTTATTAATCGATGGAATTAATCAATTGGATGGATCTTAATCTTGATTTGGATTTTGATCTGTATTTGGAGTTGATAATGTAGGATCCAATTGTTGATTAGGAGTAGGATTTGAATTTGGATTTGGATTTGGTATTGGAATTGGTTGATCAGTGTATGGATTCGGAGTTGGTAATGTCGGATCCGATTGTTGAGGATTTGGGTGGATTTGGATTTGAATTGGAAATTGGTATGGAGTTGGTGTTTGTATTGGATTTTCATCGTGACTTGGGTGAGGTGTTTGAGTTGATTCTGGATATGACATTATCTGAGAAGATAGGGTATCCATTGGAATGTGATTTGGTGGATAGAATTCAGGATAAGCGTTAATGTTTGTATTTTGGTTGGCAATATACCAAAAAGTGAGATTCATAGTAATCGGAAGTAAGTTTGAGGAAAACATGCTCGATACCTGTTTGAGATACTGAATAGTCATCGACAAATTGAGAGAGTTGTTGAACCACTTGGAAAATTTGCCACACTTGTAGATGACCATCTGGAATTTCGAAATTGGCAATCAAGTCGTGGGAATCGACGAGCTGAGCGGTTGGAAGTGCAGCCATAATCTCTTGTACACCCTGTTCAATAGCAATTGATTTAAACTTGATATCCAAGGAGTATCCACTACAGAATCTAGACTTTATATGTTGATTTGAACCTAGACACATCAGTCTACCATTTTTCATTATAGCTACACGGTGGCATATAGCTTCACATTCTTCCATCGAGTGGGTCGTGAGCATGATCTTTTTGGTCTTGGCCATTTGAGATATTAGGTTCCACATTAATCTACGAACTTGAGGATCGCAACCTGTACTTGCTTCATCGATGAATAGAACAGATGGACTACCTATTAGAGCCAGACACAATGCCAACTTTCTCTTGTTACCACCACTGTAAGTTTTGACAAGATCATCAACGATATCATATAGATCCATTGCTTTTTATATATGCATCGACAGCATCCTTGATCTTTTCTTTAGGGATTCCTTTGATTCTGGCGTAGAATCTGAGATGTTCTCTTCCAGTCATTAGAGGAATAAGTGAGTCACCTTGAGAGCAAACACCAACAGATGTTAGTGCTTGAGTTCTCTGGGTCATCAAGTCGTGTCCATTGATATAAGCTGTACCTGCTGTTGGGTCTATGTCACCTGTCAACATTGAAAGTGTTGTTGTTTTACCAGCACCTGTAAGTCCAAGTAGTCCAAACACTTCTCCACGGCTGATTATAAGTGATGTATTATAGACCACAGTTTTGGCTTGACGGTTAGCAGGGTAGGTTTTATGAAGCTCTCGCAACACGATTGAATCCTCATGGCTGCCTGTCTCGAGCAACGTGGCCAATTTAATTCTCTCGTTAGCGACGTCGGGGTCCTCATAGGAAGGAGGTTCAGGCGAAATAACAGTTTTAGGCTTCCACTTTAATTTAAATAAAGCTTTAAGCTCTTTTCTGTAGTCAATCAAGAGCACTATAGTTGAGAAGACCAAATAATGTATAAACATCATTAGAAGTGGATGGCCTGCCATTTCCATTGACCATAGCCGGGATAAGTGGTTGCCGTAGGTAAAACTGAGCCAGGATATTCTAAAACATATAGGAATATATTGCCTAGGCAGTAGACTGGTGAGAATAGGTAGAATATACTGTCGACCAGAGTAACGATAAATGTTACGTCTCTGCCATGGTCAACGTACTCTGAGTGAGCATAGATTCTCGTCCATATTCCTATGGCCAGCATTATAGTCCCAACTCCAAATAATTTACCAAAGATCGCACCAAATGATTTGCCGAGCTTCATGTATCCATAAGACATCATATAGGACAGTGGAATCGAGCCAAAACAAAATAGAGATTGTGCCAAGATTAAGATTCCAATTTTCTCCTTGAGACGTTGTTCAACGATCGCATAGATACCTATAATAACCAGTCCAATTTCTATTGATACAATAATGTCCCAAATCAAGTTGGACAGCCAGAAGACGTATTTCTTGCACCCAGAAACATAAAGAACTTCTTTGATCTTTGTTTCTCGTTCCGCTGAAATGAGCGAACCGAACGACGCAATCATGAAGGAGTATCCTGCCATTGTCAGAATGATAAAGTATGACACTGCACTAAAGTTGTAGCTTCCGAAAAATGATTCAATTGCAGTCTCTACATGTTTGAATGGCATGTTGCCGGTAACAATAGAGATGTTGGAGATGTTCAAGAGCAGAGCGCTGTTGACTACGTTCATGAGAATGGGCGATACATGTGGAAAACCTGTGTTGTAAAAAATGGTATAGTTGACAATAGGGTCGATGGGGAACGTTGAAAGCTAGAGATCCTGCAGTGTCGATGGCGTAGTTGGTTTTCAAAAACTCGTTCATATTGATGCTTGGGTCAATAGACACCATTTCGCTGTAGTAGGGAGACGTGCTAAGCATTGAGAAATTTCCATTGACTAGTTGTGTTGGAATTATCGGCCTAAGGTCGCCCACTCCAGCATACGATGACATGTTGAAGACCAGTGGTGTAGTGATGTCCATATAAAGCTGAGAAGTAGGGACGAGTTTCAAACAAATGATAGCTGCAGTAATAAGACCCCAGGGTCCAACATTCGACAAGCAAAACATTGAGTTATCATTCCACGATACTCGATACTTCT
Organism: Heterostelium multicystogenum; assembly: GCA_003667245.1. Lineage (NCBI taxonomy): Eukaryota > Evosea > Eumycetozoa > Acytosteliales > Acytosteliaceae > Heterostelium > Heterostelium multicystogenum. The sequence goes on along the minus strand of RCNN01000156.1, from coordinate 49,600 downwards.
TCACGAAGAGTCCATACATCTGTTGTAAGGTGGTCGGTCGGTCCGAAGGGATAGAAAGCATCTCCAGTGGAAGTTTCTTGTTGCTTTCAATGGCGATTTTCGCACTGCTACTCGAGAGTGAGCCTACCATCTTTTCATTGGACTGAATCTGAAGGAATACTTCTTCCAAAGTTGTGAGTGAAATACCATAGTGCTCGATGCCTATGAAATGCTTCTGTTCGTCGAGGGACTTGAAGAAAATAGGGAATACATCGGCTGCGTGAGTTGGAATTCGGTAGGTAAGCTCAGCACCTGCGTCTGAGAGATTCATACAGTCCGGTATGAAATGCTGCACGAATTCAGTTACTGCTTGGGTCTGGCATTCGGGTTGCTTTGTCAAAGTCAAGAGATAACCGAGACCAAACTTCTTTTTCAAAAAGAGTGAGCTACCTTCGCACGTCAATTTACCCTTTGAGATAATTGCAATACGATCGGCAAGACTGTCCGCTTCGTCCATGTAATGAGTTGTTAGAATGATAGTCCTGCCCTGTTTCCAAGCATGTAGGAAGTCCCAGACTTCTCTTCTGGACTTGGGGTCCATACCAGAAGTAGCCTCGTCAATCAAGATAATCTCTGATCTTCCAATAAACGCAATACCTAGACAAAGCTTACGCTTTTGTCCAGACGATAATTTTCCTGCTGTAACGTTCATCTCGCCACCTAATCCAACCATTTTCGCCATCTTTATAGCCTCGCTTTCCACACTTGAGCTTTCAACACCTTTCAAGGCAGCATAGATTTCGAGGTGTTCCAAGACTGTTAGCTGTGCCCAGACTATATCATGCTGCGGACATACACCTAACTTTCTTCTGATATTCGACATTTCATTGGTGATGGACATTCCTTGAATGTAGGCATCACCACCGGATGCTCTAATTAGACCGGTAAGTATAGAGATTGTTGTACTCTTACCGGCACCATTGGGACCAAGGAATGCATGTATCATATTCTGATACATATCCAAGCTGAGGTTGTCCACTGCCATTTTTGTGTGTCCATTGGTGGTGAAGTCTCGTTGAAGGTTTCGAATGGAAATTGAAATATTCTGTTTGAGTTCATCGGAAACTGCTTCTACCATGTCATTTTCAATGACGGGAGGATGCTCTACATATGCTGCTGCTTTGGGCAGCCAGTGCGATTTCTTCAAAAAGAAGAGCAATGGTCTGGGTGTACCGTATTCTCCACGCCACACATTGTCGAAATACCAAAGCCAAACCGCATCAAAAAGAATATCGAGTATGAGTATGCCGAGACACTCGCCCGGCGTCAGCAGGAGGTTTTTGTCGTATGGCTCGTTGTTTTTAAGATCAATGATGTCGGCGATTGCATAGGAGTAAATTGCACAGGCCAAGCCGATGGGCGATATGAGTGAGAGGAAACCCTTTCCAACTCTGGAAATCGACGACCTGGCCACAAAAATACCAGCTACACCCAAACCAATCGTTATCGTAAATGCTAGCATACCAGCAAATCTTGAGGTATCGAAAAAGATCGAATATATAATCGATGAAACCAACAGCGATATGAAATATGATAGTAAGATGAAGAAAAACGCCCATTTGTTGCCATTGTATATGACTTCGCTGCCAACCAAGCTTCCAAAAATAATAAATATAATAGGGAGTCCGATGATGAGTGATGATATCAGGAAACTCTGATAGTAGGTTGTGTCCCTCATACCCATCATACGCATTCCTTCCTTGATTTTAGACTCTTTCTCGGTGACCAACTCATTGGTGAGTCTAAATACAAACACAGAGAAGGCAGCCGTAATCAAAAAGCGCGCCTGCATTCTTAAATATCGTTCGTCGTCCTTCGTTCCATCGCTGCCAAGACTTATCAAGCGGATTCGGATACTGCTTGGTGCTTGCATTCAGCTGCAAATCGCCGCCGTAGTGTCTTATAATCGACTGGTCCATTGCTAACTGGACAGAATGAAAATGATTGAAAGTATATTGGCTCGACGTCAACTTTGGTTTATGGACTTCTGTTGTGTCTGGCACCTTGTCTGAATCCATTCTTATGCTATATGCAAACGAACCGTTGTCTGCAGTCTGATTAAGCCAGATACCACATAGAATATCATGTGAATTCATTTGGTAATATTGATTCATATCATCTAAGTTGTTGAATGGTTTGAAATAGCGGTCGGCATTTATGTTGCCACTGGCAGATATTGTATTGTTTTTCAATACCTCCATGACTGCCAGTTGATCACTGGTCATTGTATCGAGTGGTCCATATATAATCGTTGCTGAGCCGTTGACAAGCGCACTCAGCGGTAATATCGTCGCTATTTCCTGTTCTTTATTAACATCTTTTACAATCACTGCATGCGGGATCAATTAAATAAAAGCAACGTATCATTTAAAGATAGTTAGAAGTGCATTCATTGAAATTTATGGTAGAGTAGTAGTTGGCCACAGTCGATTCTCAAACCACCCACTCACCCACCACTCACACAACAGATCTACGTATACGTAATCTTCAACTTACATAATAATATAAAACAATAGAATAATTATTACAATGGGTGTTATTAATTCACCTGCAATGCCACATTTGTTTTTTCTCTTTAAAAGTAAATTCTTTTTAGTCAATAGCTTTAACTGTGTTCTGTATTCGCCAAAAGTCTGTACAGGCATTGTCTAGGCGTCTTAATTACTATATATATATATATTATTAAAATGATAATATTTAAATATTATTATATAATTGTAGTTTTAAATAAATCATGTATTCTATTCTTTATCTTTATATTATATGTATAATAATGATGTTATTCTTTATTAATTTATCTTTATATATATTGTTTTAAAAAATAATAGTAGTTTGTTTTAAGATAGAAGATGATATATAATTGTATTTATTATTAATAATAGTCTAATCTAAAAATATGCTGTTTTTAAACAAAGTTTGCTAATTCAAACTTGGCAACTGTATGATCATGTTAATATCACAAAAGAGGGAGGTAGAAAGCGAAGAGATGACCTTGAGTTATCAAATTCTAGCCACTCTTGAACAAATTTATAACCCCTTTAATTTAGCAGAGTTAGTTAATTTTTCGATAATTTTAAAAAACTGTTGTTGTCAAAACATGTAAGCACTACCGTACAATGTACAAGCATCACCATGAAATGAATCAACAAAAACTCGTTCACAAGAAAGTTGTGCAGTTTATTACAAAGTTATTTCATCATTCATTAATTATGAATTTCAGATCAACTTATATTATATATATGGTTTGCATTCATTCATTTCTTAAATCCTGAGAATAATAATATGAAACTATGAATCTGTGTTTTCGAATTTACTTTTAAAGTTATCCACTATTCAAGCCATTATACTTAAATTTGACATTAAGATTGATACCTTGTGTTGCATGTGTACTAACAAACAAAAAAAGAAGGGAGAGATAGTATTATTTGTATTCTTAGACCTTCTAAATAACAGAACAGACGAATGTTAATCACTTAATAAGATTGGGATACCCAAACTTTAATTGTAAGATCCGAAATAAAATTGGAAACTTCAAAGAAGAGATATTTTTGTCATGACAACACGTGTCTTTTCATCATCTATCAACCCAGGGTTAAAAATTTTGGGAACACTTTAGTGTTGTTTGTTTTAAAAGCAAATAGGAAAGTGGTAATTCAAGATACATTGCATATTATTCATTGTTGTTACAATAATAGATATATATTATGTCCCATCAATCTTTACATCCAATACTACAAAGAGAAATATTAAACTACACATTCGTCGATGAATATTCGAGCTGGAAGTGGAAGCTGAGTTTGGCACAGGTCAATCAACAATGGTTCGGTTTTGTTAAGGCTTTGTTCTATACGAATATGGTCGCTGAGTTTAAGTATATCATCGATGAAGATGGTGCTTGGCTGAGTCACTATCTCAATCCACATTGCACTTATTATTATGCTGGCGCCATTGTGCTCGATATTCAGAGAAATAAGACATCCCTACTCTCTGACCTTGAACAGCTGGTGTCCAAGTCGACCTTTAGCGAGTTAACAATTCGTGCCAATGAAAAATTCCTCTTTTGATATGTTTGACCACCTGGTTCCTCATATCAATGAGAGCAGTCACATTAAATCGATTAGAGTGGTGGCTAGTTTCCATCTAAGCCAGTCTGTATATCAGTATGAGCGACTTGCTTCGCTTGTCAAATCTATCACTAAACCCATCATCGAGTGGTCAGTATATGGCATCCAAACCATCACCTCGGCAACTGATGTACACAAGCATCTCGAGAAACAATCCAATTGAGAAAGTACTCTATGATCAAGTACGACTTGTTCACTCGACACAGAACCTTCTTTTTCGAACATCTTGTCAACCATATTACAACTTTTATTTATCGTTGTAACTACATGCCAAGTACCGACTTATTAGTGTTTCTGAATAGCTCTAGAAATCTATATCGACTGGAGCTCCAGCTACTGGAACCAGAAATACAGACAAGTAATCAATACATGGAGCTGTTTATGTTTCTTGAACATAACAAGACAATCAGAGAGTTGGTATTCGCTAGTCATGTTCCACACGAATCCATCTATAAGCTAATATCCTCCAACAATTGCCTAAAACAACTATTAATTCAAATGAATAATCCTACCATAAGAAGTAGCAGTCAGAGAAATGTCAACTACATCAGCGATCAATTCAGTCAATCTATCAAACATTTGATCATAGAGTCAAGCTACAAGCCACAGTTTTTAAATTATCCAGTCATTTTAAATGCTACGAATATGTTTCCATCAATCACAAAACTTTCAGTACGATTCTCGAAAACAACAGCACAGCATTTCCAGGCGGTTCTTCAATTCATTCCTAGCAACAAGACTATCAGATGTTTGGAAGTGACAAGTTCATTTGAATTAGATCTCATCAAACTATTTGAATTGTTTTCAACCAATGACACCATCAAGCATCTCCAAATACTTTCAATGATAAACAAACATGAACAAGCATTTCTTGGTCAATGGGCAATTATCTCCAACTCCATTCGCAAGAACAATAGTCTGAAAAAGATCAGCATATTTACCTATTCCGATAAACCACCTACCTACATTGAGTTTAGTGAATATTTATTGAACAATACCCAATTTAACCATCTAGATATTCGAGCCAATAGTTTAAATTGTATTTTAACAACAACCAAATAGTTGTCGAAAAGCTTCATAACTTTTCTGTAGAATACTTAATCTAATACTTATAAATATAAAACAAAATCCATCAAATCAATAAGGTAATTGTCACGCAAATAGACTTGTAGGTCTTTTGTTTTATAAATTAAAAATTAGTGCCAATAATCTTCCTGCTGATGTGTTAGTTTTGGCCTATGAGGTTGTGATCATCTGCCCAAAACACTACCAAAAATTGGTAATCATTTTTCTAAAGAAAAAACCAACTCAGTAATTATTTGACTTACAAGTTTACAGAATCTTCAATGAGGGAACAATTTTAAAGCTATTATCTCTATTTAAATAGTATGATTATTGATTCAATATATTCTATTCCAAATGGCAAGAAGAGCTTCTTGAGCCTCTTTAGAAAATGACAAATTACTTTACAAGTATTTCTCTATTATTGTCCTTGCAATTGACAATTGTTTATAGTCTACAGTCCCCACCTATAAGTACTAGTGGAGTATACGCAGCATACACGGATAAACAATATTATACAGATTTATATCTGAATCAATTGTCTGAAAATGGTATTATTTTTTTTTAATTCAGTCTGATTACAAGTATATTAATGACAAGTTACATCCAATGTATAGGAACACTAATCAAAATGATGAAGTTGGAGGGATTGGATGAACCATATATGGGGCCAATGGTATCAACTACCATTGATAAAGCTAATAATACCCTCTACATTGCTAGTTACTTTTCTAATGGAGTTAAACATTGTGTATTTAGTAAAATTTAAAGTCTATGCTTTTTCTAATTTATATTAATCCATGTATCAATATTTATAACTCCAGACTATTCATATACATACAATTGATCTCCTAACGAACAAAACAAACTGCACAAATACTCTTAAATCCATTGAATGAACCTGAGGCCTATCTGTTTAGTCAAATACAATATGATCCAACTTATGGACTAATTGGACTTTTCAATAGATTAACCTCTGGAGGAAGTATATATTCATATCTTGGAATCATCAATATTACCAATGGAAATGTTAATTTCTTTAATCATACAGTAAGTATAATATTTCAATAGGGACCCGAATGTTTGGAATATGTATAGCCTGACATCTCTACCATCCCTTATTTTCTTAAAAAGTTTTATTCAACATTTTATTCGTTTGGATACAATGAAAATAACTCTACACTCTATTTAATAGGTGGTGAAGTTGATGTATCGATATCATATGCACAATTTGATTTATCTATAGGTGCCGTTGTTAAAAGCCAAGTTATTTCCTTCGAGGATCAGTATATATCAATGATTAGCAACACCTTATATATTCCTGGGGTAGATATGTTGGTGTGTATCTATTGTAGTGAATATTGTAATTATATGTTAGTAGATATAGACACATGCCAAGGCAAAGAGTTGCCAATCTTTCCAAGAGGTTCCGTGGCGACAACAATCCACCCATACAACGACTGGACAACCTAACATTGTTTTAGCAATCACTCAACAGAGCCCCAACAATCTTTTTGCTTACCATTGATTTTTCCAAATTGGATAGCAACCCAATTCAATCAGTTTTCAATGTAACACCAAATCTTTATATCAACTCTATAGTATCATTTTAATATGATGATCAATCGTGTAATTTATTTTATCCTCTAAGTCAATCATAATAACAAGGAGAATATATAACATTCAATAAATCAATAGATTTCGGAGTCAAATTTGTCTAAATATTTCAAATGTATTGATTAGTTTAGTGAGATAAATTTACGTACTGAAGCCAAGCCTCATAGTATCTCTTTGGATCCTCTACAATTGAAGGTTGGACAGGTTTCCAACCTAAAACTCTCTTAGCTTTCTCTGATGATACAACTTGAGAAATGGCCAGACATTCCTCAAATGGATTAGTTGGTTTCAATACCTTCATTGGTTTCATTTCGATATTGATAGCTTTTGAAATTGCTTGGGACAAATATTGGTCAATTGAGAATGTAATATGTATTAGTATGTTGTTAGCTTACCTTCAATGACATCGACTATTTTATGATTTTCTGAGGCAGCAATGAAAATTTCACCTTGTGATAGCTCTGGTTTCTCCGCCGCTGCCAGATGCAGTCTGGCTAAATCAAATACATGGATATATCCGATGGTTTGATCTGGTGATAGGAAATATTCAAAAGTTTGATTGACAATGGTTTTGAAGTAATCATCAGTGAGTGAGCCCATCTTGCCATAGACAAGTGTACCCTGGATCACAGTTGCACCTATTTCAATGTACTTTGGTTCAATTTCACGTCTTGGATATTCTAAGGGAGGACAATTCTCGTAGCCAAAATCCTCTTTTATAACAATGTTATTGGGGTGATGGCCATACATCCAGGTACCTGATTGGAAAATAACATGAAGTTTCTTGTTGTGATTCAATTTGATGTCTTTGATTGCTTCGAATACGATAGAGGTAGTATCATGATTTTTCATGTCTGAGAGAGCCTCAATAACGACGTCAACTGACTTTGCAATAGGTCTCCACTTGTCTATTTCAGTCGCATCAGTAATGATTGGTTCAACTTTATTTAACCCAAACGACAGATTGCATCAATATTAATCAACAGTCATTTATATATTTTATCATAGACTACAACACATACTCTCATTCTTTTTTAACCAATTAGCTTTGTCGACTGATCTTGCAGTACCATAAACTTTGTAACCAGCCCAAATAAATGCAGTAGCAATTTCAAATCCTACAATTCAAAACATCATAATTAGAATTGTTCTTTCTCTTATCATAAATATACAATTTTTATTAACTTCATACCAATGTAACCTGTACCCAAAATTAAAACTGATTTCATATTATTATTAATTGTACAATTACGATATAATTATTATTATTATTATTATTATATGTATGAATTGTGTGATCTTCACAAGAATGACATTCTGAAATTCATGCATTTTTATAACATAGAATTCCAAGTATTGCAATGATCTAACATTTACTTTTCTAGAATGTGCTAAGTAATCTGTAACACTTACCACATTTTTATTATTTGAATAGCAGATATTAATCATATTATGTTGGAATTTAATTCATTGCCAATTAAAATCAATAAAGAATCTTCTCTTTTCTAAATACCACCATCAGAATTTAATTTAAATGAAAGATTAATTGATAGTATATATCACATTTCCGTTACCTGATAGACAGTATCGAGTTAATTATACTTTTTATTATTAGATTAAACAGCATAGAGTCCATCATATTGCAACACTCACAAGAATGAAGCTATCGGTGTGAATCTCAAAGCAATCAGGCGATGAAAACCATTAGGTCTTACTGTATGCAAATGCAACATGAAAAAGAGAATTTCTCAGTTTTCTGAACGCGTTCATTCAAATCAATATCAATCACCACATCGACAATAACACCGATCGTCTATTTATTTGTATATATCTATATTTACTTATCTATACACAATCAATCTAGACTTGTTAATATTATAATTATTTGTATTATGTATGATTATATATCTAAAAAAGAAGATTTAGATAGATTTTGTAATGATATTGCTCATGCGAAAATAGTGTGTTTAGATACCGAGTTTGATTCCCAATTCACATATGTGCCACGTATTTGCTTGATACAGGTGTTGGACGATGTTACTAAACGTGTAACCCTCATTGACACCATACAGTGCCCCGACTTGACATCTTTTATCAATGGCGTGCTTATGAACGAGAACATCGTCAAGGTCTTTCACGACCTGAGCAGAGATCTCGAGCTGATTTACCGGCACTATCGCGTGATCCCTGTCAATCTTTTTGACACGCAGGTGGCAGCTGCCTTTTGTGCTATTGAAGGCCGTCAGATTGGATACAAGGACCTCGTGTTCCACCTCTTCCACATAGTAATCAATAAATATCAGCAAAGATCGAACTGGCTACAGCGGCCACTCTCCGAAGACCAGAAGAAATACGCAGCAGAAGACGTTGTTCACTTACTGCCTACATACTACAATCTCCGAGAGCAGCTCGTGAAGTTGCAGCGATTAGAATGGATGCAAGAGGAGCTTTCCAAATACAATGATCCCACCATCTTCGACCGAAACAACCAAGAAAATCTATGGCATCACGCGCGCTACCATGTTAATAGCACAAACTTAGCAGTACTGCAAAGCGTTCACATCTGGCGAGATAAAACAGCAATGCAAAGCGACGTACTTCGCAAATACGTCATCACCGACGACTGCCTAGTTGCTATTAGCACAAATATACCTAAAACAGCCCAACAACTTTATATCACGTTGCAACCAAAGACATTCTTTGATGGCAATGATTTCAATTTAAATTCACTATATTCTTGTATTAAACAAGCTGAAGCGGTTCCTCTTGCTGATTGGCCCAAAAGACCGGAACCAAAAGACCATAACAAAGAACGCTATGAAGCGTTAAGAAGTAACCATGCAAAGACACTTCAGATATCACCATATATTTTATCAAACTTAAAGAATATCGATCAATGTTTAAATGGTACCTATTCCTACACGGGATGGCGAGCAAGTTTTAATGAATATCTACAACTAGCCACTACTAAAAAATAGTAATAATACAGATAGTAACAGTTCAAATTGTAAATATTCCAATAATAGCATTGTTCAACTTTATGTATCTATATATATCATATCATAATCGGTTATAATTTATTATTATTATTATTATTTCGGAGTATTTATACAAATCAATAAAATACAGATGATGAGTATTATTATTGATTGATAAGATCGACAATTGATTGATAGGTTCCGTATCCAGTTGCACCCAAACCAAATACAATGATGATGATGTGAATGGTGAGAAGGAACTTGGAGTGTGGGAAAGTACTTGATGTAAAGAAGGGGCGGAACGACAAATCCAGTGAGAGCTAGCATCAACGATCCAATCAATGATGTATATGAACCAAAGTTTTTAATGGTTGTGGCAATACTGGTAAGGCCGACATTCAAGAGCAGTCTGAGGAGGTAGAACTTCCAATTGCGTGCGAAGAACATCTTCTTGCCATCTTCTTTTTTGTCTCCGTTTGGGAAGGCTGCGAAATGCCTGTCCTGAAGATTGCTACTGATGACTGGATCACATCCATTCCTGCGCCAAATACGATTGGATAGGAACAGATCAACTCGAGGATAACACAGACTCTGACGAAAATGGGCAAAGCCATTGTCTGGTAGAACTTGGGTGATTGCAGAAGGTACTCCAACCGTGCCATCGGCATGGACATAGAAGTTAAAGTAAAGGTAGCTAAGTACCGAGAAAATTACGTTGACTATAGTGATGAAGATCATTGAGAAGTTAAGAACGCGTGGGTATTTCTTACAGTCCACCGCTGGCATGAGAAATTGGGATAACAACAATATGATTACAGAAAAAGAATGCTGCAACACCAAACCAAGAGTGGAACCTTTGAATAATCGACTTTGTACTCTTGCAATGGTCTGATCTCATAATCGATACCACCATACACCAGTACGGTTCCCATGGCAAACAATAGTGTTGCTGCACCAAAGATAGATGTATACGATAGGTATTTCCTGAATAGCAATTGATATCATATTAGTTTAATGTTCATTTTAAAGAGTAATCCATTGAAATTACTTACATGTCGGTTAAAAAAGCACAACAGAATACAGGCTGGCATAACAAACCAAATGATTCTGTTTGGGTTAAAGTCAACCAATTCTCCAAAAATTCTGACCAATAAGAATAAAATATGCGATGCAAAATGGCCATAGTGACGGAGAAGTTCATAAAGCATAGAATCAATTCTCCAGGACGTCCATATGCTCTCACCAGCAATATCCCGAATAGGATGGTGGTGGCATGTCTGGACCTCGTTTCTCGGTAAGTTTTAATATTACATTTCAAAAAGTAAACCCATGGGTATACGTTAGAGATTAAGGCAATCAATACAAGTCCAATTGAACCAACCCAAATACCTCCTTGCGAAATAGCCCATCTACATGTAAAACAAGATTAATATTCAAGACTTTTAATTTTTCTATATTAAACCTACGGAAGTGAAAAGGATCCAGCACCAGCAAAAGCCTTCACGGTATTTCCAAATGCTGGAAATGGTTTAAATTTATTTTCTTTTTCAGAAGCAGCTTCAACATCTGTAGATACCTTAGATGTATCGCCAAAAGTTGGAGTATCTTTATTTACAATTGCTTTCATTGTCGACAGGCATGATATGATATATTACAAATATAAAATATATTTAACAACTATTATAATTTACAAAATAATTTTTGATTCTAATTATTATACATATAAATACTATACAAAAATTGAAGTTAAACAATTGTAATTAATTATATAAATATATTTACTTAAAAGAAATGAATAATAATAAAATATCAAAGTCCCTATTAGAAAAAAAGGAATTAACTATAATTTTCACCTAGAATTTATAGACTCAATGTTAAGTGGATTTCGATTTTAAATTAAAAATTCAATTGTATTGAAGACAGTTCTTTCGGATTTGCAACTGGTTAATATCAGATTTGATCGTTGCAACTATATAATATAATATGATTGATACACGATACCAAGTACTTATTTGACCAGGTATGTTTTCAAAAAACAAAAAAAACCAATTGAATTGGTCCAGTGTGCAAATTTACCTCCTATATTTGTCGATCGCGGCGACATATTCAAAATTTCGAGAATTTGTTGTTTGGTTTTTTTGGATTCCAACGGTTTTTGTAAAATTTACTCGTTTTTTGAATTTATTTTTTTTATTAGATTTGGAACAGATGTTATGTGATAGTGCAATGATTAAAGATTTATTTGTAAATTCCTTAAGTATTATTATCGATTTTAATAAAATTTTTATCTTTATAATAAAAATTGGATATGAAACTTGATCGTGATTGTGTTTCATAGATTGCATCAAGTGGGATTTAAACCCTCTCCTACTAAATTGACACTTTAAGTGGATAAAAACAAAGGTCAATGTCAACTTTTATTTACAAATACATGTGTTCTTTAACTGAAATAAGCACAACCTCAAATCATAGGAGAAATTCCAAAAATCTTTTTTAAACTTTTTCATGAAAGTAGTTCGACTATTTTTTGTACAAACAACAACTCATTAAAATAAAACAAACTGTTGGAGTAAAAAAATTAAGACTTAACAATATGATTAATATTTTTCCTTTATTGATGGAAATCGTAAAATAATTTATACACAAAATTTTAAATATTTAGTATCGAGTAGATTTGTCTTTGATTCGAAATTGTATCTTCAATATTGTTATTAAATTTTAATTGCAATAAGAAACTAATTACTAAAATTCCAATACACAATCCTAAATATATTCCCCAATTCTTATAATCTCTTGAGTCTAAAGTGAGTAAGAATTATTAATAATATTGATCTCCTTAATCGATTGAAATATTTCTTACCGTTGGTTGTACAACAAAACCTTGGTACTTTTTCTTGATTATTATGTTTGTGAAATGGTTGTTTCTCTTTTTTCTCCTTTAACATTCCTTATCCATGTATTTAAAAGATATGGTGATTCCTGTAGCTCTATTACTCTTGCACCTATTGGATTTTTTGATGGGTATGATCCAAAACCTGACTTTCTTCCATATCCTAAATCAATTCCAAAATAATCACCATGAAAATCGTTTCCATGATCATGTCCAAAGTAATAATCCTTTAATATCACGTTGTTCTATCATTGTTTTCAATAAATCTAACTATCTTCAGTATAGTAACAACATGATCCACTATCTCCAAATTCTCCATAAACATCATGATGATTCCAAAGATCCAAAACCTCAATTGGAGGTACATGTACGAAACCAATAGCAGGAAGTTTGTATTTTTCTGAGGTTTCTTTATACCATTGAACTTGAGATTCGTGAACACACCCCCAGGGTCCTGTTGATTTTTTTACAAGGTCTATTATCACTATCAAACACATATATTAATGAATTTAAAGCTGTAGTAATTGAAGAATTCAATTCAATGACATAATTGGTATTCCCAGTAACATTTACAGGACTATGTGATGTGAAACTCAAATTATATTTCATATCCATTGATATTAATTGACTATTATGTAATATTCCATCTCCATCGTGATTTCCAAATGTAATAGCCCACCTTTTTTAATAAATATTAGATTCTGATATACTGTTTTTTATCAAAAATACTTACGGAATTCTCGTTTTCTCATTGGATTTGTTAATTGATCCATATCTTCTCATAATAAGTTGCATCTAAGAATCTACGTCCATATCCACTTATCATATCACCTGACAACATAACAAAATCTGGTTTCTCACTATCCAAAATAGTTTTCTAAAATTTAATTAATGTTACTATCAAAAGATTCCGTACTACAAAATACCAACCTTGTCCTTTCACAGTTTGTGTATCTTTAGTTTCTGATTCTCCAAAATGTAGATCGGTAAATTGAACAATTTTTGAAAATATCCATTTCTAAACTTTAAGGTTGGACCACATTCTGTAGATTGTATAAGTATTAAAATACCAAAAGAACAACTAAATATTTATTGGTATATGTTATATCCATTTAACATTAGTATTGTAAAAGTATTTTACTTCTAATAGAATGGAGAAAATAGTAAATGAACATTGAGAATAAGAATAAAATAAATAAAAATATATAAATAGAGAATAGAAATAAATACAAGATAATAATAGAATTGTGTAAATAATTAATTTAGTAACTGATGTCAAACTATTAAAATAATAATACTTAAATGAAAGATCTATCTTTAGTATAAAGATATGGGTGAGAGGGGGACCCTAAAATATTAATATTTAATTACGAAAAGAGTAAACCACGTGGTTAGACTTTAAACAAATATTTATTAAACACACATATAAAAAAACCATTAATTTGACTGTTCATAATTGGCAGTGTTATGTTTGCCTCACTGTATGTTCACCAGAGTTTTGGTTACCATATGAATTAATATGTTTTTGTAATTTTATTATTAAGTTGACTTTACATTAGATATTATTGTTTATTTATATTTTTTTTAACAAATATTATTACATAGACTTAGTTGGTAGTGATTGATTTCGCTCCTTAAGAATAATATCCGTATGGATAATAATAATTGTTATAATGCTCATATCCTTGTGGGTAGTAGTATCCCATTTGATTTGTCATTGCTTGTTGCACTCCAAGCTGTTGCATCTGTTGCTGTTGTTGTTGTTGTTGTTGCTGCTGCTGCTGGGTATGCTGTTGGTTTTGTGAATGAGGGTGCACGTAGTGTTGCTGTTGGGCATTCTGATGTGGGTGGTGAGGGTACTGATGGGGTTTGTGTGCACCCATAGTAGATCCATGAGGTGTTCCTGTTGGTTTTTTAGCAGGACATTCCTATTTACAAACAAAGAGTCAATAAAACAAGTTCAGTGGATTTCGGTGCAAATCAAATTAGAATCAAGATTCAGAGGTAATTTTGCAACTTACATATGATTTATGACCAGTTTTTCGGCAGCCAAAACACATCTGACACTCCTGTGGAAGACGAAGTGAAATTAATTAAAAAAAAGTGGAGTGGAGAGAAGTGAAAATAGCGATGTGTTAGTAAAGTGTTCATAGTGTATGATATTATTATGACCATGCATTGGATCATAAATTATATTATTATTATTGTTGTCATTAGAAATAAACATACTTTTGATTTGTGTCCTTTCTCTCCACAACTGTGACATACATCACAATCTTTAAACTTATGACCAGATTGCTTACAACTAAAACAAATATCACAATCTTTGGCAGCATGTCCATCTTTACCACAGGCAAAGCAAGGGAATGGTTTAGATTGTGGTCTCTCTGGATCTATATATTATTAGAATTAGTATTTTATAACTAACAACATATACTCTCTACAGATACTTACCATACTCTGATTTGGAATTTGAACAATTTCTTTGTAAATGACCATTTTCCGCCACATTTAAAGCATTTTACACTAGGACAGCTATATTGGAAGTGGCCTTTGCCATTGCATATATGACAAACACCAATTCCAGATCTGGATGGACAGAATATTTGTTGATGACCTTCGCCTATAAATATATAACAAATTAGTAATGTATACATAAAAAGGGAAGGAAGAGATGTGAGAGGTGGTTGGTAGTTGGTTGCTCAGTTTGAGTGAGTGGAGTGCGGAGAAGAATTAACAAAAAACGAAACTATTAACTTGAAAATAAAAAATATATCTATAACTATCTGTTTGTTTAATATTTACCTCCGCATCTATAAACATAGATTGGTTCTTGCTCTCTTATGATGGTCTTGATAAGTTCCAGTAGCGCTGTTGGTATTGTTATTGTAGTTGTTGTTGTCGGTGTTGGGTTGTGCTTGGTTAGTAACGGTTGTCGTTTGTAATTGCTGTACACCTAAACCACTACTGCTGCATCACCGCTTCCACTTCCGCCATCACTTCCACTCGCTACCACACCACCTCCATCACCTCCACTCTCTTCACTCTCTGCAAATTTTCTTTTTACATTTGTTGTTGAAGTTGCTGTGGTCGATGAAGTTATAGATGTATCCATAGTAGTCTTTGCCGAGTCTGGTTCATAATCTTCATTTTCAGAATCTATTTCTTCCTTTTGTTGAGATTCTTGATGTTCATTTTGTTTGTCACAATTCTCTTGTTTAGTTTCGTTTGCCACTACTTCTGCGGTCTCCAAAGTAGCATTTGCTGTACCAGTACTTGTAGAAGTTGGAGTAGCAGTAGTCTCTTCAACCTGCTTCATGGAATCGACCACTGAATCTTTGCTATTGACATGGCTAGTCGATATATCAGGTGAAACAATAGAAGTATCTTGCTCTACAACTGTACTGTTAACATCTTTACTATTAATCTGCTCTGGTGCACCAGTAGCTTCTGTCTCAATGACTGTAGTAGTACTACTAACAATAGGTTCGCTCATTCTCCACGATGATCTCTCTCTCTCTCTCTTTTTGAAAAGGCTATTAAGATTCTTAACTTAATACTTAATAAGTAACAGATAAATAGGATAATACAACTTTATAACTGAAAATAAAGTGTTTTTCGAAATAAATAAAGTGGTGTGTTTTTTTTGTTTAAAAATATTTAAATATTTCAATATGGATTGTCTGACAATGAAATGAATTGGATAGTTGGTTTGCCAAACCAATAGATTTAAAATTAGTTATGATACTTTTAATTTTAATTTATTATATTATTGTTGTTATATTGTTAGTATTAGTTTATCTAAAGAATCCAAATAAACCTTTGGATTGTGTTTGGGTTGGTTTCTTTCTGGCGTCGAGTGAGGGGAATTGGCATTGGTTGAATGCCAAATCGAAAAACAATGGTTTGGTTGGTACTGGTTGAAGAGCTGGTGGGAATTCAACGAGACGTTTGTCGGCGAGGAATGATGTGTCAAAGTTGTCGAGACCGCTGAGCAGGTCCTTGCTGGCCACTGCGGCGCTGTTGTTATCACCGCCACTTGACAGTGAGAGCTCGCTCATCTGACGCTTCAAATCTTCGTTGTTGGACATTTGCTCGATGAAAGCGTTGGCGTGAACCTGTGAACGGATGGAAGCGACAAGCTTGTCCAACTCGTCGGCACGCTTGATAATCTCTGCGTTCTTATTCTTACGTGCAGCAGCAATCATTGTGGCGACACGCTCTGCAGTAGCAACTGTCTCTGGACCACTTCTTGGCCAATGCAAGTCCGCTAGCAATATAGTAAAACGTGTTGCCTTGAGCAACTGCAGGTGTGCTTCAAGCACTGGGTCCTGACGCTGCTCGTTACGATTCTCAATCATACGAGAGTAGACTTTGATTTGATTTGTCAAGATACGAATGATGTCTCGTGTATTCATCTTCTTCTTCTTTCCACCAGAGGTGACGACTGTGGCTGTAGCTTGCTGTTGCTTTGGTGTCTGTTGTTTTGTTTTCAGCGGACTGTGTGTATTGGGTGATTAGTGTATCATTACGAAGATGTAGATAACGGTATTTTGTGGTATGAAATGAATGCAAGGAGAGCACGAAGATCGGACTCCTCTACCTCTGACTTGACTGTCTTATTCTTTACGTTTACTCTTACAACATTGACAAGCTCGTTACGCACAATGACTTCGGCGTCGAGCAATTGTTTGACCATCTTTTCGTAGAATGGGAATTTGGCATCCACATTTGCAGCGGCTTCGTATTCCTTTTCCAAGCTGCTGTAGTTGACCAATTTCTCACGAACTTTCTCATTGACTCTGACTTGTCTCTGACGCCAGTTGACGACTGACATTGGTAACTCCTGCTGCTGCTTGTTTCCGACGACTCCGCTTGTTGACAAAATTTGGTTGGTCTTTTTCTCAGTGTCATCGATTACCTTTTTCAAGATCTTTTGTGTGTCTGCCATAATGGTGGAGCTGCTGCTGGTATCGAGAGAACGCATATTATACATACAGAAACGTTCGATTGGTTCCGATTCTTCGACTCTGTTGAGATAGAGCTGCTTGAGTGATGGTGTACCAGAGTTTGCAAGCAAATTGTAGATGGTCTTGGCCTTGGTGATAGCCTCAAGACCCTCGAGCCAACGCGAGCATGCAATCATATGAGCGCTGCGAATCCAAGCAGCGTAGGCAGCGGCCTCGATCTGAGTGTACTGGTCAGCAACCTCACGACAGAATCGCTCGAGCTGGTCAGCATGAATTGCAGCCTTAGCGAAACGACTGTTCATGTGGAACTTCAAACGACTTTGATCAGACTGCTCATACTCCTGCTTGAGAGCTCTGGCGTAGGGCCAAGCACGCTCCGTCTTGACCAACACAATCAGCAAGTATCGTGCATCAATGATATTCTTTGGGTCATTCAGTTTCGAAATGAAATTCTTCTTTCCAAGCTGTTTCTTCATTGATCCTCTAATACGACCCAATCTACGTGTGCAATATTGTCTATAAGAATTGAAATCATCTTGTCTCAATCCATTTTGTATTTGTGATGTTTGTGCAATGTTTAAAACTATACATCATCAACATAATATGTTATATTAGCGACCAATCCAAATTAGATGAAGCAGATGGTGAGGATCATGTTATTGATTGAACCAACAACAACAACATAATATCATCTTCAAAAAAGAAGTCGAGACTTACTGTCTAATGAAAACTTTTGTGCAGGTACCGCTGGAGTTGACGCTGCTGTAGTTGGAGTAGCAGTAGTTGTTGTAGTTGCTTCAGGTGACTCACTCATTTTCTAATATATAATATATAAAGTATATAATATATATATAATAGTTAACTATGATGAAAATAATAAAGTAAAATTAAAAATAATGATCATCAAAAAAAAAAAAAAAAACTTGTTCTTGAAAACATGTTGACTTTCATTTAGTTTTTTTTGTCTTTACAATTGTGTTGTATCATATATAGATAATATGGGAACTGCTTGATGATGTTAATGTTGCTGCCTTAATGATCATTTGGTATAGGAATAGCTCACAAGTTGGATGATGATAATAATACAAGATAATAGGAGTTCGGCTTGATTTTATTTCTTTTTCTTTCGCATGGAAAGTGGTACAAATTTAGGTGTCGAGGGGTTCGATGATGATAAAAGTGGAGGTGATGATTCAATTGAGGACGATGATGAAGAGGAGTTGTTGTTGGATGATGAGGACGATGTGGTCTTTTCTATATTTATATTTTCTTCTTCTTCTTCTTCCTCTGGCTCTTCAGTGTTGTTCACATTCTTAACAATGACTAGTCTCCTCTTCTTAATGTGTAGTTCGTCTTCATCGTCGACTTCATCTTCTTCGTACTCTCTCTTTTTGTCTTTGTAGCTATGGCCATTCTGATTCTTAACAAATGCGTGTTTGATCAGTGGCTTCTTCGCTGGACTACTCTTTACCGGTGTTGTTTTCTGCTTGGTAGGAGTTATTGGCTTTCTTCTGTTATTGTAAATCTGTTCACTATCACTGTCGTCGCTGTTTTCTTCTCCACTGCTGCTGCTGCTGTTGCTATTTTCACTGCTCTCCTCATCGTGTACATTGTTGTTATCACTATCTTCGCTACTGCTATTTTCGTTGTCACTATCATCTTCATCGCTGTCACTCTCACTGTCGCTGCTTTCGCTGCTTATCTGTTGACGCCTTGCAGTTGTAGTCGTTGGTTTTTTAATTGGTGATTTACCATTTACTTTACTCTTGGTGTCGCTTTTGCTGTTGGCGTTTATCTTCTTTTTGTTGGGTGAAATAGTCAGCGGTTGTCTGCGAATTAGACCTATATCGTGCTGTATTGAGTTGTCATCGTCGTCCTTCTCTTTACTCACAACATCCAAATCCTCTTCATTAATCTTTTTGACAGTTGGCTTGTTAAGGACTGGCCTCTTGAGTAGCGAGCCCTTAGGCAAGGCAGACTTGATCGTTGTACCTGGCCTTGTGTTTGTAGTTGTGGTAGTTGTCGGTGATATGGTCGGAGTTACAGGCGGTGAATCGATCGCCTCTTGCTTTACTTTTTCTTCTTCTAAAGGTATGTGTATCTTATTGTTAATAGATCGAATTGAATGATCGAATTAGCAGCACCGCAGCAAATTGTCTACAAACCATTTAAAGAAGTGATTAGCTGGTCTATCGACTGTGAAAGTGATAAGGATGGCTCTGCATCTTTCTCTTTGATGATGTGTATGAGCTCTTTCTTTATGATGTCGGCTATGTGCTCGGTGTCTCTTCGTAGCTGCAGGAATATTGAACGCTTGTTAATTGTCTTGTCTTTGAGATATTGCTTCAGGATGGCGGAGCTCTCCAGGCGGCTCCTCGTCTCGAGCTTGAGGTTCTCCTGGATGCCCTTTTCCACCAGCTGTGTTGCAATGATCTTTCTAATTCGGTCGAATGTGCCATTGTTCTTGAGAATGCTCAAGATCTGATTGGATGTCTGCTGATATATCTGCTTCTCTGCCAAACTGAGTTTATTTAGCCGAAGCTCAATCACATCATTTACCAAACTGCTATTACTTTCACTGTCATTCTTATTATCCTTTACACTATTAACACTGGCAGTATCCTTTATACTTGAAGTCTTATCTTTCTCGATATCTCGGCTGTTCTTTAAATCTCTATCCCGTTCTCTGTTTCTTTCTCTTTCTCGATCTCTTTCTCTATCTCTTTCTCTATAATCTCTGTCTCGGTCACGATCTCTGTCTCTGTCTCGGTCTCGGTCTCTGTCTTTGCTATATATACTATCTCGACTCCCTCTAAGATCTCGGTCACGATAGTCTCTATCTCGACTATCGCGACTATCTCTACTGCTTCTTAGATCCCAATCTCTATCCCTGCTATCTCTTAGCTCTCTTTCTCTGTCTCTATCTCTATCTCTACTTTCTCTTTCTCTTATGTCCCTGTCCCGACTGTCTCGTATCAAGTCTCTCTCGTGAATCTCTCTGATTTCTACATCTCTACTGACGTCTCGATCCCAACCACTGACTCGCCCTGTTGATATTGTTGTTGTTGCTGGAGGTGGTGCAGTGCTTGTGCTGCTAGGTGGTGCAGCAGTTCTCTTATGCTCGTCTTCATATCTATGTGAGGTAGAGCCGCCACCTGCAACACCTCTGAAATAGCTACCCGATGCACTCCTGCCACTATAATGATGGGAAGAGTAGGAGTGGTAATATTGGCTGGATGAAGAGGGCGCCGGCAGTAATCCATGTGCAGGACTGCTTCCACCGTTGCCGTGTATGTTTGAGTCGGACGATATTGAGGAAGGTGTAGATGGTGCAACAAGAACTTCTTTTGGTTTAGTCAAATCCCATTTCGATTCTTTTGTCGGTGGTGGTGGTACTGCAGCCGGAGCAGCTAGTACAGGCGAAGGTGATGGTAAGGGTGACGGTGAAGGTGAAGGTGGTGCAGCTATTAAAGCATTTGAAGTAGTAGAAACGACATTCGGGGTGGCTATCGTTGTTGTCGCCGTTGTAGTTGCACTGGTGGTGGTCGTGGTGGTGATGGTATCTTTTGTATTGATAGTAGACAAAGACAACGACGTAGAAGTAGAAGAAGTCGACGTCAAAGTAGTACTATTTTGATCCAACACACCAACACTTGATTTACTATCTATATTATTCATTGCATTTTAAACGACGAACAGTGTTGAAATTGATTATTGGTTAACTTGACTTGACTACTACGACTACTACTTGATTTGACTTGATTATGTATGTATATATATGAATGAAGCAATCTATGATAATGCGATCTGCTCTGTCTACACTACTCTATGCTTTGCTGCACAATGTCAATATCAACGATGATAAATCTTAGTAATGCGTAATAATAAAATCTGTTTTTTTAATTAATCAGTCAATTCCATCACCTATTTTTTGTTTTTTTTGCAATGCGGTGGTTCTTTCTCAGTTACAAATTTCAACGGTTAAATTTTTAAATTTATTCAAATGATTAATTAATTTTAAATTTTTAAAGACACACCATACAATATTGACCCATTGTGGGTTGCTCCTCCAATTGTCATGAAATCAAGCATAAAAAAGTGACAACCACTCACAGTGATTAGCTGAGTCTAGTCTACTATTCTATCTGCATTTATAAGCTGCTATTTCCAATCTCTATGGACATTAATACTTGTGTGACTTCTTTGTGGTAACATACTAGTGGAAAACAAACAGGTCAAACTTCTTCACACAAAGATTGATCATCTGATTTTGGAACAGTAGATCTTTGTCATTTCTTCAAATCCAAGGAATTTTTAATTATTTATGTTATGATAATGTCTCTTTGTACTCTGTTGGTCTGTCCAAAGATAGATTAATCAATAAGTGTAATAAAGTGTGTGACATTGAACAAAATCATGACTAGTACCAATACTGATTTTGATCAAAATTGTAAAAACACCAAAAATTTCTAGATATTTTGTGTAATCAAACGATCTAAAGTTGCAAATAAATCAAAGACTATAAAAATAAAAACTTGACCACAATCTTAAATCACTTTCATACTTTCAAGTTATATCACCCCCATTATCTTTAAATATATTAAATAATTAATCAAAGAAAACAAGTATGAATAATGCAACACCCAGACATTTAAAGTTGGTCGTAAAGGAGGCCAAAGAGTTGAAATCAAACAATTTCGGTGGTACTTCCGATCCCTATGTTGTTGTGACATGTGGTTACCAAACAGTCCAAACTGAGGTTATCAAAGACACTAAACTTCCAATCTGGAATTATGTTGCCCAATTGTATGTAGCCAAGCCATTGATATATGTTGAAAATCGGTTAAACTAACGAAGCTCTTAATTTTAGTGAAAATGTTGATGACCAAACTGCCTTGAAGTTTGATATCTTCGATTGGGAGAGAGTTGGAAGTCACAAATTAATTGGAACTGCTACCGTTACTATTCCAGAGTTGAAGAATGCTACACTCAGGGGTAGCACCGACATGTGGCTTCCACTTACTAAGAAAGGATACCTTAGAATCACTTTTGATTTCAGCCCACCATTGTTGCTCTCAGTCCAAAATCAAGATGGATCTGTCCAGTTGGTAGCCGCTGCCCCTGAGGTCAACACCCACAGTTGGTCACATCTTCCTCCAGCAGTTCACTTGCAGCCTTTATTCATCCATACCATTCCATCACGTACTGTAGTTGAGTTTTCCACTCCAGGTGAAATCTATCATGAAAAGGTTTATTTGACTGGAAGTAGCTTCCAATCATCTATTATCTACACTGTAAGCGAGCCACAAATTGTCGTTAGAACAATGTACGTCAAGCTTAAAGGTTTAGTTTCTTCTAGCCGTGGAAAGATCAAGGCATTAATCTCAGACTCAAGAGATTTATTGCATACCTACAATGTTCAGGGTCCAAAGCGAATCAGTTTGCCACGTGGTAAACACATGTTCCCATTCCAGTTCTTTATTCCAAAGGAATGTAAATCCTCCATCTCCACTGGAGACTACAGAGTTGAATATACTTTGACTTTCTATGCTGATATCGTAAACAGTCCAGATACCATGGTTACCAAGGTCATCAAAATCGTTAACCTTGAAGATACAACACTCAAGCAAGCTGCAGTCCCAATTCTTTCAAGCGCATCAAAGTCACCACTCACCGGTGGTAGCATTGACTTCAAGGTGAAAGGACCAAAGAACTTCTTTTTCCCTGGTGAGGATATCGAGCTCGAGATCGAATGTGTAAATAAGACCAAGAAAGCAATCAAGCATGTTGGACTTTCACTGATCAAGAACGAAGAGAAATACGGTACCAAAAACCCAATTGTAGTTGCAAGTGCTAAAAAGGAACTATACCCCAAGATCTATAAAGGATCCAGCACCCACCAATATGTTGTTCTGGAAACTCCAAATGGACTCACTCCAAATATTTATCACAAAGATGTCATCAGCATCGACTACTCCCTTTCTGTTACCCTCGATATTCCAAATTGCCCAGACATTTCACTCAAGATTCCTGTAAACATTGTATTCAGAGACCCTGCATTCCAAATCCCACCAGATCCTCTCACCGAGGTATCTCAAATTCCACGCTACATCTATAACTGGAATGACAGACACACCCTCAGCTGGCTTACCTTCAGAATGAAGGCACCACCATCAGTCATTGAGGAGTTTGACAAGTTCAACATTCAAGGTTTTGACATTGTTTGCTTCGAAGAGTCTCTTCTTGAGAAAATGTTGTCCGGTGCAGGTGAGAGAGCACCAGAAATTCTTGCAGCACTCATGGAAGAGAGAAACAAGATCAATGGAGTCAGATACCTTCTCAAAGATCTTCAGCTACCGGATTTGATCGGAGCTTTCGAGGCCGACTCCATCACCACCGATATTCTTCCATATTTAACCGAGCTGGATTTGACCTCACTTGGCATCTCCATCGGTGATAGAAAGAGAATTCTAAATGCAATCAAAAACAAGATTTAATCTAATGGTACCAGACTCGACACCAGTCACCAACCTGCAACTCTAAATGTACATCAACTTCACTTGTCCATCATTAAAGTTCATGCCAAACAACAAACCAACCAATCAAATAATAAAAATATGTAACATTATCCTAATTCTATATATCTTATATTTTACAGAACAGTATTCCCAATCTATTCAAACTTTGAACTATTTAATTAATTTTTACTATATAATTAATACCAAGTTACTAGTAGTTTGTATTTACATCCAATTTGTATTGATAAATTAAGATATATAATTTTGATTGTAAATCTTTTTCCCCACCACACTTCATTCCACCCCAGATGCAACCTCATTTCGAAATTAATTAATGATGGTAATATACTTTACTACTACTGAATTATTAACCACAATCTAAACATGTTGGAGAATATTTTAGAAACCAAAAGACAATTTGTAGGATGAAATTTGAATCTATTGGTAATGTCTTTGTTGTATTTGTTGATGAGATATATAGTTATTCGATCAAATATCAATCATCATAAATATAATCTATAATTTATTCCAATGAATTTATTATTACCATCAAAATACTTGATATTATTAGTTGTTATTGTTTATTTAATGTGGTAGAAGTATTGGCCTCGAATTGCACAGTGGAGAATTGTGTCATTCCAGATAAAGAAAATCTATGTTATCAAAGTGCTTCGTGTGATTGGGAAATAGATAAATGTGTGGTCCAAAAAACACAATGTATTGAATTGCTTAATTTCAATAAGTGTATGGTGCCACAGTGTAATCCTAAAACTGGAGCATGTGAAATACAGCCCAAAACAATGTAGTGACATGATTTCTTGCACAGAAGACTCTTGTGACGAAGACTCTGGAGCCTGTACTCATAAAGCAAACCATACATTATGTGACGATGGCAATAAGTGTAAGATTTATCATTGCACTCTTGACAAAGGCTGTATAGTTATCAACGAGACTCTCTGTCCAAACGACCCCAAGAACAAGTGCCTCAACTACAAATGCAATCCAAAAACAGGAGGCTGTGAGAGTTCCCCTGTGGAATGTGATGACCATCATATATGTACAGAAAACACCTGTGTTCCTGAAATAGGTTGTGTGTTTAAACCCAACAATACCAAATGTGATAATGGAGATAAATGTACTATTTCCACATGCAGTCCCGTTACTTTCGAGTGTGAATCACATCCCAAATATAGCCCATTTGTTGATAAGTGTACTTCATCGCAATGGTGTGAATCAACCACTGGCATTCTTAAGCGAACACCTCTAGATTGTTCAGATAATATTACTTGTACCGAAGACTATTGCGATCTAAAAGTTGGCTGTATTCACGAACAAAAGCATTCAAGATGTGATGATCATGATGTATGCACCATCGACTTTTGTAGCTTGACCAAAGGATGTATACATAAGCCTATTAACTGTGTACCTAAGGATCCGGTGAGCCATCGTCACTACTACTGTAAAAAAAGGTGTTGGATGTACCTTTTCACCATCATCAGATTTTTATGCAAATCCTTTCTAACATCGAATACCAAGCTGAAAGTGATCAAAAAGTATACAAGATCTTTACAATAAGAAATAATAGCACAAGATCCCTTACCTTCTCGTTTTGTATTTATTGAATAATAAAGAATTTAGTAAAGTATCCTATCATTGAATATGGATTGTACAGTATACATTGAATGATATCATACAAATTCTCTCATACCAATCGATCTAGTTGAAAATGATACCTATTTTATTTTTTGATCTAGTTTCTACAAGAATTGATTCACTATTTAAAACCGTATTAATTAATATTTATGATTGAATTACATACGAATATAGAATAATACGACACAATCTGTAATCCTATCAGAAAAACTGATTCCTACACCAAAAGATAGCCAATATGATGGAATCAAATGTGGTGTGTTTAATTCAATTTATCTTGTCTGATCTAATTAATCACCACAAACTGTGTTGTGGTAAAAATTAGGACTTATTCCAAAGTATGATAAGCATTGATCTACAATAGCATCAATCATACCTAATTAATAGATCATTGGTAACCTTATATTATGATGTTGAAATCTTTTTAATATAAATAGAAACCGGATTAAATTGATTAAAATACATTATTATTAACTTCTTTGTATATTTCATACCTATAACAATTCCTATTGTGATATTACTTTTAGAAATATTATTATGAAATTATATTTAATAGTTTTAAATCTATTTTTGATATTTGTATTATCATCTTTATCGACTCCCGTTGCTTTGGCATTAAAATGCTCCAACCAAACCTGTGTTGTTGATCCTTCCAACCGTTGCATTCTTTTTGCAGAGTGTAATTCACGGACAGACGAGTGCGAGATTCGGGAAATTAATTGCCAGCCACTCATAACTTTATTTGATAGATGCACCAATTATTTTTGTAATCCTAAAACTGGCCTCTGTGAAAATGAACCCAAGCAGTGTAATGATAATATAACCTGTACTATAGATAGCTGCAATCAATCCACTGGCCAATGTGAGCATGTGCCTAAAAAGAAATTGTGTGACGATGGAAACAAGTGCAAGAAGTACGAATGCTCACCAATTAGTGGCTGCTTTGTTGCCAATGAAACTCTTTGCCCCAACGATCCAAATAATAAGTGCTTGAACTACAAGTGTAATCCGGAAACTGGAAATTGTGACAGCTCACCAGTGGTATGTGAAGACAACCACGGTTGCACTGAAAACACATGTGATCCTTCAATCGGATGTGTATTCACTCCAAACAATACCAAATGCGAGACTGAAAATAAATGTTTGCTCTGGACTTGTAGCAATACTACATTTGAATGTGAATCAATTCCAAAGAAATGTGGAGACAACCTAAACTGTACTGTTGATAGCTGCAATCCTGCTACTGGAGAATGTGAATATAAATATGATGACAAATTCTGTGACACTGGAGATTTGTGCAAATCTTTCAAGTGTTTGCCTGAAAAAGGATGCTCACTAGTCAACATAACCTCATGTCCAGCTGACCCTAACAATGTTTGCCTCATTCCAAAGTGTAATTCAAAGACTGGTAGTTGTGAGAATTCACCCCTGGTATGTCCTGATAAGCCAGGTTGTGCCGACACCATATGTCATCCTCAACATGGATGTCAATACCAAGCCAATAACACCAAGTGCGAAAGTGAAGATAAATGTTTGATTTGGAAATGCAATCCTGATACCTTTTCAATGCGAATCATCACGTAAAATCTGTGATGACAAAGTAAACTGCACTATAGACTCGTGTAATCCAGTGACAGGTCAATGTGAATTCAAGCCTGAAGTGAGCATCTGCGATATCTCACTTGGAAATAAATGCTATCAATCCATTTGCCACCCTGTAGATGGATGTCGTGTTGTAAACATGACATCTTGCGACGATGATCCAACGAACAAATGTAACCTCGGTCGATGTAATCCTCATACAGGTCGATGTGAAATGATTCCAAAGATCTGCAATGACGACATTGGATGTACTGAAGATACTTGCGATGCTAGAAGAGGATGTGTTCATACTCCCAATCACGAGTGGTGTGATAAAGGCAATCGAAACAAATGCAAGTTTGGAAGATGCTCCGCCAAAACTTCTTATATGTCGGGTTGTGAATTCCCTGACAGACCAGAAGTCCTTCTACATCGCGAGGAGCCATGCACCACCTCAAAGGTGTGCAATCCTGACACTGGATCCGTAATCGTTTCCACCAAAAACTGTGACGACAACATTGCATGTACAATTGATAGTTGTAGCAATGCCAACAATGGAAGCTGTATTCATAGACCTAATCATGAAAGCTGCGATGACAATGACAAGTGTACCGATGATCAGTGTGTAATTTCTGTAGGCTGTGTGCACAATCCAATCACCTGCGAAAAGGACAAAAAGTGTGACCGAGACAGAGGATGTTATTCAGAGCCACCTCCACACTTTTTCGCTCCATGGTAATTAATTAATCAATAAAATTTCAAAAGATAGACAAAGATCTTTGTTTGGTCTTGGTCAAATTTAGATCTACATTTTGTCTGTGAAAAAAGTCAAAACAAAAGTAATTTTTATCAGGTGATCATCAAAAATGAGACTCTGTTTTTTCCTGATTTGTCATATTACCCTTCCCCCTAATAATATACATATATAGATAGATCTCTTTTATCAAAGATGATTTCATCAGAATTACTTATTGCTTTACTTTCGATTGTTTTGCATGTTGCCCAACTACAATGCAACTGCTCAATATGAATATGCTACAAGAACTTTTACAAAGGTATTTAGAAAGATACTCTCGCACACACAGTGATCAGACATTCTAACTATTGTATTTGTATGTTATTAAAATAAAGTTAATAGGTAAAAAACACAATCTACTACTATGCAGTTTACTTGATTGTAAGTGCATTGATTAGAGATCATTACATCGATGTCGCAATCAGAGCCGATCGTTTCGGTGTCGAGTTGTTCCCAGATGAGTTTGCCACACTTTGGGTAACTCATGCTTCATCTTTGGTATACTTTTGAATATCTGGACCCTCTACTGCTTGGGTATCAAGGGAATGTACAATGGTGATAGCTTTGGTCATATCATGGATGCCCCAGTCACCGGTGGAGTCTATCAATACTTCAACGACCCACAAATACGTTGGTACCACCATCTCCTGTCTTGGTTATGCCAATTCGTTATCAATCCATCAATGGATTCAGTAAAGTAGCAATGTCCGAGCGCATCTGTTGTTTATCAAGCACACTAACATCGTTCAATCAATCTAAAAATAATGTAGTCTGTACTGCAGCAATGGGATTAGTTTTCTACTGTTCAGTTAAATTCATTGAAGGTCCACACATGAAGAGAATCTACGAGAACAAGAATGCTTCAAGAATCAACTTTAAGAACTTAAAGAGTCTTAGAAATCTATAAAACGAATCTATAAATAACTATATAATATTTCTCTTATTTATATTTGGACATAATATAATATATTGTATGTATATTATAATGTGAAGTTAGAGTTTATTGCTGCTCTTTATATTTGCTCATGTGAATTCTGTGGCTAGATGCTTAGTTTGTCAAGAATCTAGTTTGGTTGGTATTGATGTACCATTCAAGGACTTGACAATTCTTAAAGAACGGTAACTTTCCGTTGAAAAGATTATAAAAGTAATCAGAGTGACCTACAACTGCAATACAATTCTCCTCTCTTTGCAATAACCATTCCTTAAACATTTCTATTCTTTTAATATCAATTCTGTTTCGACGATTCAATTAGTTATATGCAGAATGCTATTATTCGACCAATCCAAACTTACCATCTGGCTCTTGATATCCTATAGTCTTAAAATATTCCTCAGTATCAACTGTGAAATCATTCTAATCTCTGATGGCAAGTACCACCATCTCTCCTCGATACCAGACAAATCAAAGTCTGGGAACTCTTTCTGTACTACTGATTTTGGACGACCGTTGTCATCGCTTGTCTTTACTGATTCAGCGTGATAGGAATAACTACTGTCTTAATTTTCTTCTATATATAATTTCCAAGTTGTTAGTGGCTGTTGATGGATTGCATTGACTGTGAAAGATACCTACTTCTGAAATCAACTTTGAAAAACCTCTTCTGGTGGTGTCTAGTGCTCTTGTCAATGGAGATGAAACAATCAATTCGATATCAGTTAAATCCTCTACAACTTTGGCCAAATCATTAGCTTGTTGTTGACCCAACTCAGTTAGTCTGGCATCGAATAAAAATGGATCCTTCTTTCCATTTGCATGATAGGCAGCATTAAATGTAGATTGTCCATGACGAATCAAATAGATTTTCTTTGTTGAAGCACCATTAGCAAATCCATTCTGCATTACTGGTACTTCTTGATTATCCTCTTGAATCATGTTTTTCTATTTATATAAATATATATATATATAAGGAGTTTGATTTAATAATACTTTAATAATATTGAATTTGAATATTACAATGATAATAGTATAAAATTAAATAAATAATAATAATATAAAAAGTAGATAATCACAATTAGAAGTAACAGTAGTAGTAGTAGTGGTAGTAATGTATAATGTTCATACAACTTATTTGTATGTTGCAATATATGTAGTAGAAATGAGAAGCTTTGTAATGTTATTTATCATAGACAATATAATTTAATTTTAATTTAATTTAGTGTGGTGTGAGTGGTGCTATGTATATCACATTACACAGGGGTTAACCACTCACCCCAGCAACCACTCGCTTAATCATTTCTTAATTTTATTTTTTTTTTTTTTGTCATTTCGTTTTTGCTTTCCTTTTTATAGTCGAAAGCCACCACAAAACAAAGTTCCGAACTACCTCGAAACTTGGATAAATAAATAATATCTGGCTATTATATATAATATAAAGTCGCAACACATAGCGATATAATATATTCTAAAATAATAAATCTATTAATAAACTATAAAAACAAAGCAGTATGGGGTGAAGTGGTATTCTAAAGTATGAATTAGTTGAACTTGTTGGTTCACTACAAGTAGTTTTGTTGTTTTGCAAATATATAATTTATTTAGGTTGTTTTATTAATTCGGGCTATGTGTATTGTATTATTATTACTATTATTATTACTATTACTACTTAGGTAGTAATCTAACCAGTAGTTTGTCTTAATCTTGTTGTTGATTGTGAAAGAGGATTATCGTCATCACCTTCGTGAATCAACTTTGATACGTCTAACTTCATGTGTGATAACTCTTTGTATCTTTGTTCGCATGTCTTTTCCAAAAGGTCTTTCTTTGTGATGATTCCCTTTAGTTTATTATATGAATTTACTGTGATGATGATTGGTTCAAGATCAAAAAGTTAGCAACAAAGTCATAGGAATGTAAATATTATGATTAACTTACCAACTGGCATATGACGAAGACCCATTGTTCTAAATAAATGGAATGCCTCGCTCACTGCGAACTCCTCATTTACGGTGAGCACAGTAAGGTTCATGATGTTGGTGAGATCGACTTGGATAGAGTGGTCCTCTGGGTCGAATGCAAAGTCAGAGAGTTGTGGAAGCTTCCATGCCAACTTTGTTGTGTAGTCGGTGTGTGAGTAGACCTGCTCGGTGTTGGAAATGTATACATCAGAGAGACCCTCGAGAATCATGAGAAGCTGTGTTCTCAAGATGAGACCTTTGACACAACGGTCGTCGTGGTTGTTGACGACTGGGAAACCGTTGTGGTTGGTGTTTTTGAGGACATCGAGTATGCGTCCGAGAGTGTCCTTCTCGAGGAGATAGACTGCTTCTTGGCAATTATATGCTTGGACATAAGAATCTTCATTGCTTTGCTGGCGTGTGGCTCGAGTATGGGACTATACTTCATCTCAATGAGAATATCAAAGAGTGGGATGAATAAGAGCGTCGGCAACCCACTTGGCAACCATGACTGTTACATCAATGGCAACAAGTATTGGAGCTCGTTGGTGTCTCAATCAAGAAGATGACCGACAGTGAAATGGTGAGACGAGACACACCCCGCCATGAAAGCAGCTGCACCCATGAGTGCATAGGCACCAGGGTCGATAATAGGCTTGGCAACGATCATTTCCACGATGACACCAACGGCACGACCATAGGCGGCACCAATTACAATCATAGGAACGGAAAGTACCTGAGGAAATACCGCAACCGGCTGTGTAGGCAGCAAACAAAAAGTAGAACAAGAAGAAGAGGAGCAATGCTGGAATTCCGAAACGGAGGGTGTTGGAGAAGGTCGATGAGTTGATAACCAAAAGATTCTGAATGGACTCTTCGTTTCCTGCAAATATAATTGAAGCCATTGGATTGTAGTAGTTCTCTGCGCAATTGAACGACTTTGAGAAGGTCGCCAAGCTCTTTAACTGCTTCTTTGTACTCTTCTGATCCACGCACAATGTCTGGTGAAATAATTCCATCGATTGGTTGGCATTTGAAGATAGGGCAAGAAGAATTGAAGGATAGTGGAGACTGCAATGATGATGAAGACCTCCATAACACGGAGAGACTTGATCTTGTTTACGTATTACGACGCATTGCAACAACCTTGACATTGATAAGTGTGAAGAGAGCACCGCTAAACCACCAAGTACACCAATGACCAAGAATGGAATCAACTCTAGAAGATTGTAGTTGTTGGTTGTGGAGTTGGTACCCCATATCGAAAATCATGGTTGGATGCTGTGATAGATGCGAGTCCTTGAGAATCTTTGCTGTAAAAAGTGGCAACCAAGCAGCAGAAGAAGGCACGCCATGTGAGAGCTGTACTCCAGAAAGAGCTGACCTCTTCGAGAGAGAAAAAGTGCTCCACCAAGTGGCGCACTGAAAGCAGCTGCAACACCGGCACCAGCACCCATAGTAACGAAATCACGTTTGTCTTTGTCGTTTCTGAATGATCGCAAAAATGGAATCTTAAATCCAAACTCTTTTGATTGGCCTGAGAGAAACCGTTACCAAAATCGCACCAATGTGGATCATTGGACCCTCAGCACCGACTTGAAGACCGAAGATACTGCGAAAATCATAGAAGTCAACTTTGTCCACAATGTCTTTGAACTTGAGTACATGTGGATTTTAGTTCCGTTCAAGTATCCCTTTACCTCTGGAATACCAGAACCAGCAGCAGTTGGTTCGTAATAAACTGCCAGCAATGAAACTGATAATTGCCAAGACAGTATTACATGTGAAATATGCAAGAAAAGCAATCCAATAATCGATTTCCAACACTATGTGTATCGAACAAACATGTTAGGTAATATCAATGATCGAACGCTGAAGTTATGGAAGTCCAACTGCGGGACAAGTACTTACAGTATTTGACAAATTCGAATTTATAATATGTAATGTTGGAGATACCAAAGTGTCCAATGTAGGCAATGACACCAATGAATACTCCCATGAGTGTTGAGATGATCCAACGTTGCCATTCGTTGCTTGAACCTAGTTTATTAAAGTTTTTGTACATCTCATTACGGTAGGCTTTGTTGTAGATGGTCATGTAGTCGAGACACTCATACTTTGAGATCTGCTTTTGTCCTGGATCCAGATTGAACGTTCATGGTTCTCGTGACGCTCAATACGCTTGTGATGTTTGGTCACGAACCTTATCGACAGCCTTGATACCAACACCAGCAACTGATTCGAATCCACCTATAATTGTGTCCTCAATCTTTTGTTTGGACTCTTTGACTTTTCTTCCTAAATTGATGGAATTATACAAAATAGATGATTAGTCCAGGTCATGTCCGAAATTGAAAGTTGAGAGGAAAAAAAAACCGAATGAAATCCAGTCCACAATTTGAGATTTGATTTTTTTTTTTTTTGATTTTGTTTTTGCAAACAAACAATCCACTTGTAAAAAACCAATCGTTTGCTCAACGAATAGGATTCAACAAAACACCTGTTAACTCCACTCTGCTTTACACGCTAATTGAAAACTTACAATTCTTTGGTTGGATTCTAGAATAGCTTGCTTGATGATTTTGTTTGTCTTTGTAAAAGGTTTTGGGCTACTTTAGTTGTGAATCCATCGCCTTCTTTGATTTCGTCTTGTGATGATAGCAATGATTTTGGCTGATAAGCGACTGGGTCACGATGAATTGGTTCTAAGACGATACCACTTTCGAAAGGTCCATCTTCCTCCTCGTAGTTGTTATTGTTTTCATTGTTCAAAAAGACTCTCCTCGTCGTTTTCATACTCCTCTAGCTTTGGTTTATCGTCATTCAAGATGATTGGGCTGTAGCTCTGACTTCCTGGACTTTGCACCAACCACTTTATTTGGATTGAAATTTGAATCAAAAGGATTTCCACTCATCCTTCCAAACCGACTCTATCTACTAGCTAGACTATTATCTCTCAATCAATCAATCAATCGATCTATCAATCTGTCTATCTGATGGACTAAACTAACTACACTAAATAATCAAACTTCTAGACGACTAATCTATCTATTTCTATCAATCTAACTACCTATTTAATCAGAATGAAGATATATAAATAGTCCGTCTATTTTTTGTTCTTATTCAGCACTATTAATTATATATGATATATTATAAATAAAATATAGATATTGTTTTTTTGATTTTTGTTTTTTTTTTGTGATTAACACACAAAATTCTAACACTAATAAATACAAAATAAAATATAATATAATAATAATAATAATATTGATATAATAATACAATGCAGTGAGTGAATAAATAAATAAATAATGTTATATGATTGTAATATTATGATGGATGGATGTAAATAAAAATAATAAAAACTAAACTACAACTTATAAAATGAATAACAAAACAAATTGATAGTGATTTGATAGGTTGTCGAATCAAAAACTGGTTTGAAAAGGTGGTGAGAGTGGGGATTTAATGTGAAGCGAAACAACCAGTTTTTTGCACTACAGTTGGTGAATAAAAAAACAAAAAAAACATGTAAAAAATTAAAAAAAAAACAAAACATTGCAATAACGACAAAAAAAAACAATCAACTAAAAGGACACATCTCCCACATGCACCAACTGGTTTTTGAGATTTTGAAACAAGAGATGCATTCCACTCTAAAAATGATCGGGAGCCTGGTTGGTGCACCAAATGAAATTCAATGAAAACAAAGAGACAAAGTAGAGTAGTGGAACTTGCTTGAAAAGATTTAAATCGACAGGTTGGTTCCATTTTAAAGTGTGAACTAACTTGTTTTCTTTATGTCGGTCGATTCCACGAAGACTTCCTATTTGGGTCATTAATTACAAATATATATATATATATATTAAATAGTTGATCAGTTTCAGGGGTTTTGTTGTTGAGATGTAGTAGTAGGTATTGTTACAATGGTTTTCGTTTTCGTTTGTTGTTGTTTGCTCTTCGGTGTTTGTTGACTGGAGGAGTTGGGCTGTTGAAACTGTAATCGATATATTGATTGATCGGTACTGACGTTGCTGATGATGCTGTCAGTGCTGACTGGACTTCCGCCTGGTGAATTTGGATCGCTCTGGGTTGGTTTTGTTGAGGAGATGTGGAGGAATCTTATCGAGTGGATTTGGTCGAGTGATAGTGTAGGTGCCAATGTTTTTAGTTCTAATTCTTGCCTTCTCTACCTCTACTGGCCACTTGACTAGAACGATGAATATACCTAATCCAACAAAGATACTGAAAAGTCCAACACAAAGTCCCCACCAAAGTCCGGTGACGCCAATGTCTGCACCGAATGTAAGACCAACGCAAATGGAATGGTGATGATATAGAAAGCAATGAAGTTGGAAATAGCACCGGTCTTGATACGTCCCATACCACGGACAACTCCTTGGAATATAGTTTGTCCACCATCAAACAACTGGAAAAGCGCAGCAATTGGCAGGATTTTAGCAGCAATTTGAATAACTGCCTCGTTCTTGGTGTAGATTTTACCAATTTGATAACGTGCGGAAAGCAAAACGATAGCAACAACGATCATGGCTCCCATTGCCAAGATGAAATCCAACCCAAGCCGCTCTTCTGGCCTGGAATGGGTGACGTGCTCCGAGCAAGTGACCCAACACGAACTGCCACTGCAATCGAAATACCACTCGAAATCTGATAGGTAAGTGTTGTGAAATTATAGCAAACGTTGTGGGCATCCAAAGCATTGGTTGAAATCAAAACCAGCCAAGATGGTCAATACTTCGAAGCACCAACCTTCTGAAAACATGTTGAAACTGCAGCTGGAATACCCAAAGAAAGATATTCTTTCATTCCTTGGAGTGAAATACTTTCTCTCTTCCATCCAAACCACGTCTTTTTGTGTAATTTGAAAACATAAATATATCCCCACATTAGGAAGAAACCAACAATTCTCTGTTGAAGACATATGTTAGTACAAATTATAATATACATAATTTATCATTTACATACTGATATGGAAGTAGCCAATGGAGCTCCTAAAAATCCCATTCCATTGTATCCACCCATTCCGTAAACCAATAAATAATTTAAGAATACATTGATTCCATTGATTGCCAAACCAATATAAATTGAGGGCATCATCAAACCCTGCCCCTGTAGATATTTTTGCATACATATTGTCATATTATAAAACCACAATCCTGGTAATAGCATACTGAAAACATTATGAAAAAGGTCAGTGTTAAATTTTATAACTCTCTTTAGGCAACACCTATACTTACAGTGCATATTGTAAAGCTTCTTCAGAAATTTTATGATTTTGTCCTACCAATTTCAAGAAATAATCTGTAATACCCCATAGGGCAGCTAAATAAATTCACAATAGATGGTTAGATTATATAAAGATTCTTGGCCCCAAAGAGTTTGAAAATGACATACCGATAAAGACTGATACTATTGATGTAATAGCACCAGCTCTCTGAACTAAAACTCCTACATATTCGAAATTTTCTAAATGTTTGTGAAAAGTAAATATTGACATGTCAGGTATGAGATTGAAAATCATTTACATACGTGCTCCATAGGATTGACTAATAAGGGTATCCAATGCATTTAGAATACCAAGTGCAATACCACCTGTACCATAGGTCCAGGTGTTGGCTAAAGCAGCGGCAGCAAGTTCGTCCTTTGATTCATCGGATTCACCTTGACCAACAAAAATAAGATTAACAAATAGATATAATACATTATTCAATAAATTTGAAACAATCATTGGCCATGACCAACGACAAATGAAGACAATTTCATTTTTACTATCTTTCCATTGCTCTGTGATCCACTGCCTCAGTTTACTCAATTTCATTTTTGTTGAAATATTACTGGATTAATGTATTAATTGTGTATATATAATATATAAATATGAGTACTAATAAGAATAAAGTAAATTAATTAAACAAAATAAATAATAACAGTGTAATTACATTAAGATAATAATAATATGATCAATGAAAAAAGCAAGCTTACTATTATTATTGTTGTTGAATTCTATTATAATATTGCTATTGATGTGTGATTTGAGGGAAGTTTTTATGTATGAAAAAAATAAAATAGGGCGGAGTAGGGAAAGAGAGGTTGGAAAAGATGTAACTTCGATGAAAATATCTATCTAGTTTTTAGGATATGATTTGTTGTCAGTATTTAGAATCTGACTGACTTCTGTGATGGTGGCTTTTTCAGAGTGCCTATGAAAAAAACTAAATATTGACTGATTGGGGGAGTTGGTGTTTGACTTTGAGGTTGATGTTGTGATGTCTTGTGAAAAGTTGAGTGAAATAGTAGTGATCAAAACAAAGCCAACTAACTAAATATATGTTCTTTGCTGATTGTCTGTATTTCTGAACTTTGTTGATGTTTGTTTGTTGGTTTGTTGTTTGATTGATTTGACAAGAAATCAAGGGCGAGTACTTGATGTCCAATTAATTGGTCAGGCAACAACAACAAAGTAATATATTTAAAATGTTTTTTTTATTTTATTTTTCCAACATCACATTAGATGTAATGTAATCACTGAATCAAAACCAAATGAATGTTTCTTCTCACTTTTGGAGGTGGGTGATTGGTTGTAATCATCATCATATGATGATACTCAAGACACAGTGTTTCATTACTTAAGCTTCTTTCTTAAGTTAGGTTTGTGGTTTTTGAGTTGTGTTGGTCACCAAAATTTATCTACAATCATGAATGATTGGATTCCAACATTATCTGGTTTGATAGAAATTTGATGGTTTTGATAATGGGGGATCTATTGGGAGGAAGGGTGGACTCCAAAGGATGAAGATGAATGCACAGTGACTCTTTACATGTGTGGGGTGTTGTCATAAGATGATTTGTGTTACGCATTGAGAAAATCATTTTGTTTTTTTTTTTTTTGTAAAATCTGATTTTTTGTTTTTAATAAAGTTTGCACCCAAACCACAGATCTATTTTGAATTTTTGCAAAGCAACCTTGTGCTAAAAAGCCTTTCAAAAATATTAATACAAAAAATCCACAAAAATTCATCACATTGCCTTTCACAATCAGAAGAGTTTGATCATGAGGTGCTCAGCAAAATAGATATTTTCTATACGAGATATTTTTTAGATCTAAATAAACCCCCCACTACACAAATCATTATAACTATATTTATAATAGTATTTAAACTATTACTGAAAAGTCTAACTAACTGGATACGTCACAATTCCAAGAGAATAGAATCATATTTTTAAAACCAAAAACGGACTATATCTGGGAAAATGATGTTTGAAAATCCATATTTATATGATATGATATGATATAGTAGTAGGAAGATTTCCAGGCGAAACCAAATCTAAAGGTTATGATGATTAGGTGAATCGATTTATTGATAGATTGATGTATTTCATGATATCATGATAAATATCAGAATTCAAGTAATTGGATGGCGACGGCGACGCGTTTAAAAATATCAAGACTGGAGGGATGTGATGTTGTTGGGTTAAAGTTTACACTTTTTAGTTCATGTACTAAATTTGGAAAAACGCTGTTGTTTCTGAAAGAATCAACTGTCCAGATATTGTTCCATCAAGATTAAGGTTAAGTATGCATTGTTGTTGTTGTTCAATCATAAGTTAAGTTTGTCGCGACATTGGTCAACAATCGTCATCTTATTTATTTATTTGGTTTACTTTCATCACTGGTAGTGGTTGTTGTAGTTGTGGTAGTAGGATAGTGTTCAATCATAAGGGGTTCTTCGTCATCCTCTGGTTCCATATGTCTCTTTATTGCCTCAAGTACCAGTGCACAGCTTGCAGGTTTGGGAAGAAAATCGTCCATACCCACATTTAGACACTTCTGACGATCTTCATTGTTGGCAGTTAGAGCAATGATAATCAGTTTAGGTGATCTCTTCATTGGTGGCTATTGATATGCAAAGATACTCAGTTAGATAGATGTTGATGGTGTAAGAGTTGTAGTACTAAAGTTATTATACATACAGGATTAATTTTACCAGCAGCTTCTAATTCTCTGATTGCTTTGGTTGCTTGGAATCCATCCATTCTAGGCATTTGACAATCCATTAGAATCAAATCGAAATCATATTTCTGGCACATCTCTACTGCTTCAACACCATTAAGAGCACATTTAAAGTTATAGTTACCAATCTTAAGGAATCTACTGAATACCTTGACGTTGATATCATTATCTTCGACAAGCAGAATCAGTTCGTCGTGCTTATTGTTATTGTTCGATCCACTTGTTTCGGTTGAAGGGGCAGTAGCTGCAACAACAGGAGCAGATGGTTTGATGGCAGGTGGCACAGGTTCATCATGTTGTTCCTCAGGGACCTCTGTCAGAGGTTTCACATTTTCAGTACTTATCTTCTTGGTATGATCTTTGTCATATGGTGATGAGGATGAAGGTGTGTGTCCAATATCAAAGTTGGCCGTCGAAGCTGCCATGGGCGTCACTAGCGATGTTCCTACCATAGCAGCAGCAACTGCAGTGGAGGTAGATTGTCCACTTGTTCCAGCAGATGGCAGGTTGAGATTGCTGTCAGTTGGATTGATAGTGCTTGATGGAACATTGGGATCCCTGGTTTGAGACACAGATCTACGACGTCCGTCAGTTTCATGTGCTACTCCTGGAGGTGTATTAAATGTAGGAGAGGCTTCAAGGCTATCGGCAGAGGGTGCTTGTTCTGGCTCTGTGTTAGGTGGGACAACAGTTGGTTGCTGAGCTGGGAAGTTGTGTTTCTTAATTTGCGATTCATTGAAGAAATCCAAACTGGATCTGTTGACGACAAAAAGACAGCGTACGATATCTGTGAATTTACATGGCTTCTGAATAAGATCCTCAAAACCAGGAAGCAGTTGAGGTGTCGGACTGAAAGTCAGCATTACCCAATGTAGTTCACGCTTTCCACTTTGTATTGTTTGTGAGTTTAGTGTGAGAACACTAGTAATGATTAGACAAGCAGCATTTCCAGATTTGTTATTTTCAAAGTAGTCTCTACAATCCTCTTCACCTTCGAATTCCATACAAGAAATGCTCATCAGTGAGAAGTATTGAGCAATTGATTTTCTTACCCATTGGTTAGGATCAACAATGACACCAACCACTGGACCGCCACTCTTTCCAACCTTACGCGGACCTACAAGCATAGAATCGAATCCCTCCAGCTCGTCTCCCAAAAAGATAGCACCACCCATCTTTTGGAAGCTGAATCCAGGTTTGGAGACCGGATAGCCAAGACGGATAGTAAATGAAAATGTTGATCCAACTCCAAATTCGCTATTTACAAATACTTCACCATCCATCATATTTGCAAGTCTCTTTGATATACTGAGACCTAATCCAGTTCCCTGATACTTCCTCGAGTTACTTGAGTCGATTTGCGAGAATGGTGTGAACAACAATACAATATGTTCATTCTTTATACCAATACCAGAATCTTCAACCTCGAACAGCAATTGGTATTCCTTTGTTTCTGGAATCTCTCTATCAAGTTTAATGCGAATTTTGATCTGACCTTCATCTGTAAACTTGATGGCATTTGAGATTAGATTGAGGAGGATCTGTCTTACACGTGTAGCATCACCGTGTACTAAAACAGGGACATTACTATCTACAAATCCAACAAGATCTAATCCTTTTGGTTGAGCATTCTTGGAGACCATACTTAATGTATCTTCTAGCATCTTTAGTAAACTGAAATCATCAAGCACAAGTTCCATCTTTCCAGCCTCCATTTTACTGTAATCAAGAATGTCTAGCACCAAAGAATACAAATAGTTAGATGACATTCTAATTGCTTCCAGGAACTCACGTTGTCCTGCATCCAAATTAGATCTTTCCAATATTTCACATGAAGCCATAATACCATTGATGGGTGTTCTAATAAGTAGTTAAAAAGAAGTAAGTAAAGCTGGATCCATAGTTACAAACTGTATATGACTTACTTTAATTCATGACTAATGGTAGTAAGGAATACAACTTTAGCTTCGTTGGCTGCTTCTGCTTTACGGAGTGCAACATCGGCTTCAATAAGATTCTTTCTTCCAGTGATATCAATAATCGAGAATACATCAACAGGTTTGCCTGCATATGTTGCTTTGTTTGTCCTAACTTCCACATCAAATGCACGACCTCCCGAATCGATAGCAGTCGTTTCAATAACAGGAGGCAGTGGAGTGTCCATTGTGCCATCTTGGGAGTATATATTTTCAAGATCGGGCAAAAATTCCCAAATACCACTAGGCACTGGATATAACATATCTTGCAATTTAATTTGAAACATAGATTCAAATGCTGCGTTGGCATCTGTAATTAAACCACCTTTATGGACGACCAATGCTTCATTGCTAATCTTGAATAGACTTTGATTTCTTTCTTCTTTTCTTTCGATCTCACGCAGATCAATCGAAGATAATATCGAGTAGAATAGGAGTAGCACTAACGTCACAAGTACAGCTCTGAGTTGTTCTCCAATGGAGTCGTATGTCTATTTAATGGATTCATTGGAATATTGATTCGTTAGTAATAATGCGACACATAAACTAGTACTTTAGCTTACATCTAAAACGTTGTTCCTAGAATAGTGATGAGAGATAGCAAGATAAATTCCCATTCCGATGTATGAGAATGTAACAAGGAAAAGGAGAGTAATACAGAGGAATAGCCTTGGAAATAGTAGAGATACCGCCACTAGTACCAGTGTGTCCCAGGAGAAAAGCAATGCGCCACTTGTATCTGTCAATTTGTTTACCGCTACAATGATCGCTGTAATGTTGATGGCAACAGTAGTTGCCACAAGTGCAAAGCTCAGCTGAAAATAAAAGTTGGTAAATTTAACAAGAAAAAATAATATAATACAAATGAGGATACCAGGCGCATAGATATACCAGATCTGATGATTTAGGATGGTACCAATATAAAGACAACCGTCATCAGTATACAGAGTAGAGAAAGTACTTTCGATCGACGTTTGATTACCTTTGATGGGTAGATCAAACCTGATTTAGGGGAGATGATAAACTTGAGAAGTAGCCATGGGTAGTGAAAGATTCGTTGAAAGGTCTCGATCGAGTGATTCGATATGAATTTGTGACTGTCGTTAAAGTAATAACCGGAGGGGTGAGTTTTGTAGTTCTTGTGTATCGAATTGGACGAACTGGACTGCGGCATGTGTCTCTTCAGGCGATGGTTCATGGGAGATGGAGCAGGCGATCTTACTGGAGACATTCTTTCAAACGGACTGAATGGTGAAGCTAACGAATTGTTTAGGTAATGTCGATGGTTGGGATAGGCAGAGGTAGCTTGTGGATGTGATGATGAGCCTCCAAATATATGATTGGACGATTGTGGTATTGAGTATTTACGAGTCGCAGAATAAGCTGGTGTTCTTTGATTTTTATTAATAATATCCGGACTGATCCTTGGTC
The DNA here is from genome assembly GCA_003667245.1 of Heterostelium multicystogenum. Classification (NCBI taxonomy): domain Eukaryota; phylum Evosea; class Eumycetozoa; order Acytosteliales; family Acytosteliaceae; genus Heterostelium; species Heterostelium multicystogenum. Next base: position 7,038 of record RCNN01000156.1, on the reverse strand, counting down.
TTTCTTTTTTCTTGTTGAATCCAAACATTGTAGAAAGCGGAGAGAAGAAGTTTTTCTTTTTCTCTTGTTTCAGCTGATCTGGTGATGCTATACCATCGCTCTTTATAGCGGGATTCGCATTCATTTCTTCATCGTCTTCTATTTCTCTTATTCTACTGTTATAATTTCTATTTATGGATCTTGGATTTCTTTGATATTGTTTCGATGTTGATCGAGGTTGGTGTCCACTGCCCATGTCCAACGAAACATATTCCTGAGGATGATTTTGTTGCTGTGGTTGTTGTGTCTGTGGTGTTTCAATATTTCTAGGAGGTATGTTGGGAGTTGGTATAGTATTTGGCTGTTGTTCTTTACGTAAATCCACTGGTTTACTGCTACTACTTTTATTAGTTTTCATATTCCTATTGTCACCAATGATGGGGGGAGCAGAAGGTAGAGGTGGAGTGGGTGGTTGTTTTTGTGGTATTTTATCTCTCCTTTGAATTTTAGGAGTATCTGCAATGAATCCAGTCTCACTATTTCTAAAGTTTCCCATCTGTATGCTGCTATTTAGACTTTGCCTTAGATCATCCTCGTCGTCTTCTTCGTCGTCAAAGGTGTCAACTGGATGATTTGTAAAATAGTTGGGTGGAGGTACTCGTGGACTTGTAATTCTATTGATATTATTATTATTATTACTACTACTCAGAACACTATTATTACTACTATTTAAAGGTTGTTCAAAATTTGGTACATTATTATTATTGGAAGAAGGATCCGCCATTTCTTAACCAATAATATTTTTTAAAACCTGTTGGTAAAGAAAGGAAACTCTTTCCTTTCCACTACCAATAATTTAAAAACAAAATTTGGTCCAATGTTTGAACTTTTAAATTCTCTCTCTATATTCCTAAATAAATATAAAATTATATTTTAAATATCATCTATCTATCTATCTATATTTTTTAATCTATCAATTTTTAAAAATATAAACAAGTTGAATTTATAAATTTATTTACTTTGTATTATTATTATTCTGATTTTTAATATTATTTTATAAGTTATTTATAAGTTATTTGTATTTATTATTATTTGTAGTTGTTTATACATAAACTAAGAATGAAATTTAATCTCTTTTATAATAAATGGTTGAACGAACTCAGAGAACAGTTTTAAAAAGAATTAAATTTGTAAACTAAATAATAATGATTAAAGATAGACAATAAATAAAATCTAAGATTATAATATTCTACTTTTCAAACAGTCTAATCTATTTAAAATAGGATTTAATTAAAAGAAGAAGATAATAATAAAGGAGATTGGATTGTTTATTATTTTCCACTCCACTTGATATTTCTGTTCTGACTATCTATTTATCTATCAACTCAAAATCTTTCATATCACAAAGTCATATGAAAGGAGTAGCAGGTCATCTCAGCTAGGCATCCATCCATACACAACACAACACAACCAAACATACATACATTCATCGATGCAATAATTTAAATTATATAGAAAATGTATTGTCTTGTATTGTATTGTCTTGTTTGTTTATTATATTGGTGAAGCAGGAGGAGGTGGTGGTGGTGGTAGTGGTAGTGGTTTAATGAATGAATGTTGGTTTGTTTAGATAGTTAGATTGACGGATATATGGTGTAGATAAGCGAAACATACATTCACCACCCTTTACCTCCCACATATTTAAGAAATAGATAGAACAGTCAAATGTGAATGCGAGAAAAACGAAATGAAAAATCAATAATTATAAATGTGTTAGAATTAGTGGTACCAATAATAGAGTAGTGGGTGTCTCGAAATGTCATTGTTGTCCAATAATTGGTTGTTCCACTATTATTTGTAGTGGTTTATTTTAGTGGTTCATTCGAAATTCAAACACACTCAATAGACACAAAAATACCTGTTTTAACCAAAATTATATTCATAAATTCCAACACTATAATATATTTGATGATAATTTTCTATTCTAGTGAAGAAACAAATACATACTTACCCCCAACAACAAAGTTAATTTATGAGGTTGTTGCAAACATAAATTCATGTTTAACATACACACACACACACACGTAGACCCACTAGCACCAACACAATCACACCAAAAGTGATTATTGTCTTGCAACGATTATATAGGATCATGCCCAATATAATTGAGTGCACTCCATCTAAAAAATACTATCAATCCTAAAGTTGATCATTGAAATTGAGATCTTCCAAATACAAGTTGACACACCCTGTGAATTTGATTTTGTTTTTTGTTGTTTTTTTTCTAAAAATTGTTGGTACAAGTCATAGCACTTGAAGTGTTGTTTTTTGAACTTAAAGTGCGATGATAATTATACCATCGATCACTCATCAATATTGATTAGGTGTGATCTATATATGATCGGAGCAATGAGTGGCACACCAACTGGTAAAATAAGAAACAGAAAGATTACCACTACCAAATCAGGTGGTAGTGATAAAACAGTTAAAAACGATGATCAGTCACCGTTGCACTTAAACTATGAATACCAATCTTTCAAGCACTGGACATGGATCAACCGACTTACAGTGGCACTGATCGTCTTTGGAATGTTCAAACTGTACATGTCTAATGGTGATATGACAGTCGGAGGCGACTCTAGCTCCAATATGCTGTTGTCACTTCGGTTGGCACATGCACCACTATCGACCTGGAGCAATGGAGTCAGTCTCTTTGGTCTGACTCCGCGAGATTCACCATGCTTGTTCCAGTGGAAGTTCTGGGCAGATCCCAAGAATGCAATTCCAAGAAGCGGATTGAGTTTGGCACACTGGAACCAAACCGCTGAAACTGTTATCAATGGAAAAGTTGAGAAGAGAAGCGCCTGGCAACTCTATGAAATGGGAAGACTCAAGATGGATCGTCCCCATTACTATTTAGTCGATTCAATTGCACGTACTTCACCTGGAAACAGTTCGGTCTATGCTAGCACATTTGGTATTGGAACCGCCATTGTATCAGCCCCAATTTTCCGTTTCTACACATCTCTCTATCCAGTCAAAGGAAACGACTTTTGCCAGTATAATCGTGAGCATCTTTTGTACATTTCTAAGCTATCGGCATCACTCTTCACAGCACTGTCCTGTGGAGTGATGTTTCTCGTGTTCCTTGAGCTAATGTCGAGCCAAGATAATACCACTCTACCAACTTTATGTTTTCATTCCTCCTTACCATTCTCTATGGACTTGGAACCACATTGGCTAGCATCAACAGTCAAGCATTATGGCAGCACGCTCCAAACACAATGTTCATATCACTCGGTCTCTATTTCTATGTAAAACTACAATCAAGCAAGTCTTCATCATTTGTATATGCTTCATTATGTGCATTTTCCTTGAGTATGGCAACTATTTGTCGTCCAACGAGTGCACTATATCCACTAGCAGTTCTCATTAGAATGTTGGCCAATTGTTTGGCTCCAGGAAATGTTGGATTCAAAACTCAATTTTCTCGTCTCTTTATATATGGAATTACTGGTGCCATTCTTGGAGCTGGATTCTTATACCACAATCAAGTGTTCTTTGGATCACCATTTGTCACTGGTCAGACCATTGCTGCCGAAATTTTAGCACCAGCAAAGACTGGATTGCAAGAGGGTACTGGACAACTCCATTTTGGACAGGTTTTTCTACCCTTCTCTTTAGTCCTTCCCGTGGTTTACTGGTGCACTCACCATTCTTGATATTCTCAGTGATTGCATTGCTTTTCAGTAGCAGAACCTCTATTACACTTCTTGCACCATTCATTGCATCTACCGTTATCCTCATGTATGCCGCCAGCACATTCTTTGACTACTGGGGTGGTTGGTGTTTTGGACCACGTCCACTCACTGACTTGATGCCCACTCTCTTGGCCATGATTGCAGCCGGAAACACCAGAATGAGACGAATTCAGCCATTGGTAACACTCTTGATATGCACTGGAATTCTTTCTATTATCGTACACCTTATTGGAATGTATTCCTATGATCCAATGATTTGGAACTATCAAAAAGCAATCCAAGGAACTTCCAATACTGATCTCCAGCTAATCAACAATTACGACGTCATCATTGGAAAACAAGAAAGCCCAGAGGGAACGGTCCTAGTCAACATCGACGACCCGCAATACCGTTGGCGTCTCTGGGACTGGAACAACGGACAGCCATTCTACCTCTTGAAAAACTTTTCACTTGCCAAAAAAGTTAAGAAACATACTGTAAAACAGTGGTTGGCAGGTCAACTAAATTAAATATAATAAATTCTGGATTTCCATATAAAATAATATCATAATTAATTTTATTTAATTTACCAATATGCATATCTAATATAGATAAAGAAAAAGAATAAAAGTATAACAATGACTGGGAAATACTTTTTAAAGAATAATTGTGATGCAAGTGCAATGGTTTGTTTTTCATATCGAATTGAATCGGCCAATAACATTTCTGATTTTTGGTTTACATCTGGATTGGTTGATTAAATTAAAGATAGTGATATTAGTATTATATCATCATTAGGTATGCTTGGAATTGGTTAGTTACCATTTAATTTTTCACCTCGGCCAACAATATCTCTAATATTTTTAGTCATAAATTTTCTGGACATCTCTTAGTTCGAATGAGACATCGGATAGATTTCTCTGTGATCTGGTGTCTCTATATAATTTTCTTGTTTTGGTAATGAATGTTTCGAATTTTACAAATTGATAGGGTCTCTTCGCCAGAGCAACTTCACTTCCATATGAAGTATCGAATTCCTTGTAGAGCTCCTCCAAGAAATTGAAAGCCAATTTCTTTGGATAGGACTTTTCACACAAACATAAATAGCAAACATCATTTTCAATTAAATAGCTAGTTGAGGATAGAGTAGTTAGCACTCAATTGATCAGAGATGTTCGTTTCGCTCACCAAGTATGTAACCTACGCAAAATAATATTTATCGGTATCGAGAGTCATTGCTTTCTCAGATACTCTCGAGAGTTTGCTAAAGATCATTTTGGCCTGCTCTCTATAGGTTCGATCGAATGAATCCTGTTGTGTAGAATCCATTGACTCTGACAGCATCAGTCCGTCTATTCTGCAAAGCATCGCAAACAACACCATGATTGATTAACTTTCTTTTTTGAACAATAATAATAATAATACAAAAGTATAATTTATTGAACAACTATAAGTAGCTAACTAACTAATTAACTAATTAACTAAATTCTGATGATGACGATGATATTAATATAATTTAAATAAAACTGTATGGGTATTTATTAATTATGAAAAAGTGTGTTTGTTCATTATAAAAACAACTAAAACTAATTATTAATAAATAAAAAATGAAAAAAACAAAAGTCAAATTGCAAAAATGTTGTAGATTTTGTGTGTGAGTCATTAGTTTGACAAGCAAGACATTGCTGACAACAATAATATTATTAACCATATTCATGAAATTAATACTTTGATTTACAAGTCGATGCCAGGTATTAATATTATTATTATTATTGTTGTTGTTGTTAGTGGTGGTGTTTGTTGTTTTAGAGAATTCTAATCAAAGAAGAAAATATCTTTCATACTAATGTTATTAGATAATTAAATCCAATGAATCATTTAGGTGTTGGTTTTTGATGTTGTTGTTGAAAATTTTAAAATAGTTTGTTAATTTGGATAAGTCAGTCATTCAGTTAGCAGCATTAGTTCAGAATTAATCAATGTTGGTGGTGAGTCAGTGCCATCTAAATTAAGATATCTTGATAATAGTCGTTTTTATGTATAAAAAGAGAAAAGACATAATTGATATTGGTGATAAAGATACTGTTGATGATCATATTGGGAATGAAACTGGTGATGGCAATGATGAATACTATGACTATTTAAAGAGTTGGAATGGTAGGAAGAGGCAACGATCAAACCAATTGATGCATAAAGATAATATCTATAGGAATAATCCACCCAACTTTAAGATACTAGCTGAGAAATATCCAAACTTTGATAAATAGTAGGTTTGGCTTATTGGCATCATGATAAATGATGGGTTAATATTAACAACCTTTCATCATCTGTGAAATAACAAATATAGTATTTTGAACAAGCATGAAAAGATATATAATATAGACTGGAAAGATGCCGATGCCGTTAGAGAACTTACTTTGACATTACTCGACCATGATTTCAATCTAAAAGTGGAGCTGCCAAATGATCATTTGTGTCCCACTCTCACCTCAAGACTGAACTATTTACATTGGCTAAATGAATGTTACCAACATTTAAATGCTGTAGATCGTGTGGCCAAAAGTCAAGTGGAGGAGATTCACGTGATTGACATTGGCACTGGTGCTTCGTGTATCTACCCATTGCTGGGCACAAGAATGTTTGGCTGGAGGTTCTTGGCAACCGAAATAGATGCCAAATCAGTTCAATATGCAAAGTCAAATGTTGAAGCCAATCAGCTGGCCTCAAAGATCGTTGTCAGACAGGTTGAAAATCGACAACTCATTCTCGATGGCGTAATAGACACTGGACAGCACTACGATATGTCCATGTGCAACCCTCCGTTCTTTGAGGACATTAAAGAAGCCAAATTGAACCATAAGACAGTATGCACAGGTAGCAACAACGAACTAGTGACACCTGGGGGAGAGCTGCTATTCATAAAAAGAATGATAGTCGATAGCGTAAGAATAAGGTCAAATATTAAGCTGTACTCCACACTGCTGGGAAAGAAGAAAAATGTTGAAAAGGTGATAGATATGCTTAAACAATTGAATATAACAAACTATCAGACTACAGAGTTGGCACAAGGCTATACAAGTAGATGGGCAATATGCTGGTCATTCATAGGCAACTCATTAAAACAGCAATCACAATCACAATCAGAATCACAGTCACAATCACAATCACAGCAACTAACAAGAAAACAACGCAGAGCACTAGAAAGACCTGGTGTTAAAGAGACATTCATCACAAATAAGTCACTACCTGATTTATATTTAGATATCAAAAATTATTTAATAGAAGAGGATGTTCTTTGTCCAGAACAAGATCAACCACA
>RCNN01000155.1:0-43305 GCA_003667245.1 Heterostelium multicystogenum | reverse complement strand
GAGTCGAGCAGTTCGATAGCTCCGTTATAGATAAGGAGTCTTCTACTGCTGTTTGCTTTTTTTGGGTATGTGGGGACAGTATTTCGGACAGGCAACCGTCCATGTGGAGTTTTATTGATGACCGTAAAGGTGTTTTCTGTCGTTCTTCTATCCAAATATCGACCAATCAGAACAGCATCAAATGGTAATCACTTGTTTGTTTGGTCATTCTGTGGTATCAATGCAATAATCCATTGCCGCTTTTTAAACAGTATGGACCAAGTTCAAATGGGTATGTTCATTCAAACAACTCCTATTTGAGATATACATCTTGTTACTAACATTATTGATTGATTCTAGAGGTTGGATTGTAGGTGGAAGCAATCCATTTAGATTATTTGAATTGGTACCACTTTATATAACGATTGCAGTTTCGATTATTATTTTTAGTATTGATTCTTTGGAAGATGCAAAAGAATCGACCAACCATGCTGATGCCCAATGAATCGGTGCGATATAAAATTCAGGAACAGGAATTCAGAAATCAATTGGTCAAGTTTGTTTTGGTTTTTGTAGTATTTTGGACTGCACCAACTTAATTCTCAGAACGATGGAGTATCTCAAGGTGGAAGAGGACCAGGATAAGTATTTGTATATTTAGATGCTGCTAGTGTTTCTCTCCAGGCACTGGCAAAACTCAATCGTATGGGGAACATCACCTCAGTTCTTCAAACTAATGCGAAGAAAAATCAGAGGAAATCATCCAACAGAAGAAGAAACTTTAATTAATCATTAGCGATAACATCAGCACCAGCAGCAATAATAATAGAAGGAACAAATAAAATTGTAAATATAATAGCTCCATATGTTTATTGAGTTTCTTAGAAACATATGATTCAATCATCATTAAAAGACTCAATGTTGATATAGATCCACACAAATGATTGTCTATATTCTGGAATTACCAATACATAGTTATCATTCATCAAATCGGAGTGTCAGGATTATTTCCTAGTAAATTTTCAATTTTGACTGTTTGGAAAACACTTAGTATCGACTTGAGCCTATATGGGGCAACACCTTTCAGCATTTCAACTTTAGGAACTATAGTTCCTATTATCCCACCTTTGAGCCAATATTAATTTTTCTATACTGCTATTATGTTTCACTGAATCCAATTGTTTAAAGTGAATTCGGTGATTTTCGTTCCACGCACCCAAAGTGATGGTCTTTACCGATGTAATAGGAAGAGGATGATCGTATATATAGTAAAATGCCAAATGCTTGACTGTTGGTGGAACTACTCCTTCCATGAGTGGTTGGTTAAATTTACTACCAAATTCCAAATCTATTACACCTAGAGGAATACTGCCTACTATAAATGGTTGATTAAACTTCTCTCCAAAAATGAGCTCTTTAACAGTTGATGGGATGTCCCCTGGGTTAATTGGCTGATTGAAGTTAGTACCAAACATTAAATGAGTAACACCTAAGGGAATGGTACCCGGTTGGAGAGGATGGTTGTAACATTGAGGAAGATTTAGGGTCTTAACTGATGATGGGATGACTCCTTTTTCTATTGGATGATTGTAGTAGTATCCAAATATGAATGTATTAAGATTCGCAGGAAGCTCGCCAGCTTTAAATGGATGGTCATAGGAATTTCCAAGCTTTAAATATGTTACAGATGGTGGGATAGCGCCAGGCTGAAGCTGATTGGTTGAATCTATCTTCAAAGGTCAAAATGGGTAACAGAAGATGGAATGACACCAGGCTCCAGTGGTTGATTGAAGTAGTACCCAAAAGATAGAGTTGTTACAGTGGTGGGGATGAATCCTTTCTTAATTGGCTGATTAAAGTCACCTCCCAAAATTTTAAATTGGTAATGGACAATGGAATATCGATTGGAGGGATGGTATGGTCGAAATAGAAAGCAAATTTCAAGTGTGTTATGTTCGATGGGATATTTTCAGTTTTGATTCTTCTGTCACCGTTGTCCAACTTCAGATAGTTTGTTGATGTTCTACCATCATCTTTATAGGCTACCTCAACTTCTGAGCTTCCATTGTCTGTTCCGGAGATTGCTGGTGGAGTTATATGTTCTATGATACCTGGTATTGTAAGATGATATTCAGGCTTAAGCAAGATACTTCTATGAGACACTAAGGTTATCTTGTTTGATAACAGAAAACACAGAATATCGATATCATCTAGATATGATAAAATAATTCTTGTGATATATATAGGAAGTGTAACAATGAGCATGATATATGCATTGAGCTTATAAATAGTTTGAAAAAAAAGCCACTCTAGAGTGAAAAAACTATTTTCAATTTGATCAAATGAGGGATCACTAAACTAATGTTTGATTATTTTTATTAAATCTTGAACCAGAGGAATTAGTTTAAAATATCTAAACTTATTTCTTTGGTTATTATTTTGATATGAGTTTGGGAATGGACATTCATCTGGAAGATGACCAAATTTGTTGCAATTTGCACATGGAGTTATTCCTTTTGGGGGTTGATGTTGATTTGGTTGTTGTTCTGGTTCAGTAGGCATTATTTGTTAAGTAGTTATTAGATTGTTCAAAATTTAAATGAACAAAAAATGACTAGCTCCGATGACCATTATTTATGAATGAAATTTGATTAAAAATCATGATTTTAAAATAGACAGAAGTGTGTATCTCATAAAAGTAAGAGGTTTAGTTTTGAAAAATTGAGACATGAAAATAAGTCTTTTTTTAGCATTCATTTATTACTGAATATATTTTGCTAATATTATAAGATTTTTTTTTATTGAACGGTGTTATTAGCTTAATTACTTTTGCATGCTTTGATGAATTTTTCGGTCTAACATCAGATAATGGAACTGCTTTACAATGAGCTAGCTATCATTGAGGTGCATTGGGTTGTTTTCTTAAAGTTTTGTTTGCCTTAAGTTATGTGATTTGTTGTATAGTTTTAATGTGAAATTATTAATATTTTAATATTTATTAAAATGACGAGTGTTTTTGCTTCTGATATGAATATAAGTTGATTGATTATAATATCATCAACCTAATGAATGTAAAATAATAATAATAATATTCTTATTATTCGAAATGTAAAGTTGAATATATCTTTTTGACAAACCAAAGATTGCCAAGGAATCCAATAGACGAGAAAAACAATGCTGAAAACAAAGATATAATAAGTGAAAACATGAAATAATAGAATTTGGTTCCACTTAAATCTTTTGAAAATCCATAAATAAGGAGGTAGATAAATATATAAATTGATGTACAAGCTGGTCCTAAAATTGATCTCCACCACCAATTATAATCCTGGATGTTTAAAGATTGGTAAGTATACTATAAAAGTTTGATTTGATTCAATATGGTGTATATTTACCTCTCTTGAAAGTTGATAGTATGTAATTAACATGTTGATGACGATAACATTGATAATCAATAAAATAAAAGCAATACAAAGATCGTAGGAGTTGTTTACATTGAAATTGTTAAACAGTGGGTCCAATTCAAAGTTAATCTGTGCAAAAATGACAACAAACGGTAGGAATCCAAATATTAAACTGTGGAAAATAGTGATTGGTGTACCATGGTGATTTAGGAATCAATCTTGGAATATGATTTGGTTTAAATGGATATTCTGCTGGCTATATAGCTCATAAGGTAAGTAAAGGTAGTTTCCGTTTATATTATGAATAACTTACTGGCCATGTATTAACAAAATATGAACTGAATAAAGACATTGGAATTGAAACAAATAACCACATACAGACGACCAAGGCAACTTCGGCAGCAGATGGTGCACTGAGATAATGGTTACTCCACAACTGGAATTTCGAAATTAAAAGCAAAGTCAACAATATACAAGGAATTAAAGTTGCATTCAACAATGCATTGTGTCTCTTTCTTGATCCTCCAAGCATTATATAAGTTCTCATTGATGCATATCCACTGAATAATCTATATAATGTTGTAATGGCTGCAATTAGCAAGCAAAAGAATAGTTGATATTATCATGGGCTTAACTTACCCACAAAAAGCATATATTAGAATCATAGCCAATTTATAGGAACCTGGGTTTGCAATAGAAAGTAGTCCAGCAACATAGAATAGCATCAGCATAAACGATGAAACTGCGATATGTATACCTGTACCAATGATAATAGAGAACGTCATATATCTGTTGGGTGAACGGAAGACATCGGCGTAGATCGACTTCCATCCGCTGTCACCAAGCTGAATTAAACCAAGCGACTCGTTACCCTTGAAAATTTTCCAGAGTACTAATGCAAGGAATAGACATTCTGCAGTTGTAATGAGAAATCCAATGACAGCCGAAGTGGACTCCATCGCTACAGAGTGTGGATAGTACACCATCCATCGTTCATCGTCCAATGAATTTTCACTGTCTTTTTCAATCTTTCTGTGACGTATGTCCAAGAAAACATTGGTGGGGGTGTCTTTGACTAACTCCAATGGAGTATCAAAGTGATCGCAGCCAACTATACTAAATAGGAACCACTGATGCTCCAACTAAATAGAATTTCGAATCTGAATTTGGCTTTACAGGCATATATCTAAGAGTGATATCTAAATTATTATATAGATAGTATCTTTTCCTATAAGTTTCAATCGATGACACAATAAGTCAATCAAAATACAAAGTTAATAATGTTTTGTTGTAACAGACAGTCCTCCTCAAGAACAGAGTTAATCATACAGTTTCATTTTCGTCTTTTTGAATGAATCCAACTGGATATCCCAAAAGCATGTATGTACCACCTTGAGAGGTTGGCTTTAACTCTCCAATTGGCAAGTCATCTATATAGCTATGGTGGTGATTCGTGCAAAGCAAAGATAATTGTTAGTTAGTTTCACGCGCTAATACCTTACAAATGGTATAATGACATACAAGTGTGCTCTATATTGATCTTTGATTAAGTCGATGAAGTGGTTCACTTGTTCACTGCTCAGACTGGAGTGGGATGCTTCAAGACAGCCATTTTTGTGCATAGCCTTGATATCGTACATAGCTGAGTATTGCCCGTTTCCACTCAATTTAAATAAGAATGATCCTTCTGATTTTTCATCTGCTTTCTCTGTATTATATGCTGCACCCTTATAGAAAGGATATGATTTCAAATGAGACGTTAACTTGTTCATCTAGAGTAGATCGAGCTAACATGTTAATACCGAGTATTTCTGACTGAACATCATCAACGTTAGGTGTATATATTACTTTTATTGATAAGCTATCAGATGTAATGTATGGGCTTGGTCGTTTTGGTGTTAGAACTCTTGCTTCTGAAAATTGGAATTGTACCCAAAATAGAGATAACCAAGAGAATACTAGCTACACACTTTAGAAGTGTCATTTTTCAACAATATTATCTCTATTTATATATATATTGATATTGATATTATGTAATATCTCTTTTAAACTCTGTCGTTAGTTCGCTACTTTAAAGATCTAACTTCAATATTCCTTATTATTATTATTATTGTTCTTCTCAGAAACGTTCGTTCTCTTTGAGTCTAAATAACAAAAGTTATCTCTCTTTCTTTTATTCTTTTCTTTCGATTCGTCGTCGACCAACTTATTATTATCTAACAAAATACTATATATTATATATTATTATTCATTAATAATACTCAATTAGAATTGTTATATTTGATTGATTGATTGATATGAGGCTGTAAGAATATTGAGATCGATCGTCTACCAGTCGTTTATAACAGAATTGAATGAATATTTTTGGTACACAAAACAACAACAACAACAACAACTAATACAATTCCCCTCATTTCAAGGACTGACAATGCTCTCATATTCACTCATAAAAATTTTATTTAATTTTAAAATTAATATTAAAAAATATATATTTTTCAGAGTCCAACAACAAAAAACCTTTAACACGTGGTGTCTGTCTGAACATTATTAAATTGATGTGTGTGGTGTCTGGGTGAGATAACCCCCATTTTTACTGACCAAGTTAGTTTTACATTGGATGTTTAAGGTTGTTGTTCCTGTAGTGTATGTTCAACTACCAACAACAGATATTGAGTTCTATTCTTTTTTATTATTAATTTTTAGTTTTTAAGTTATTATTATTATTATTATTATTATTTTGTATTTTGTATTTAGTATTTAGTATCATCTATCTATTTATGTCTATATATTCATTTAATCCAGTAAAGTTATTAAAGTTAAGTGACCAAGCAAACTTACAGATACCAACATGGATTAAATCGATACAGAATACTATATTGGATTTGGATTTCTTTGAGCTTGTTAATGATGTTTCTGCTTCCCTCTCCAGAGAGGAGGAAGAGCGTATCGTAAAATCAGAGATACAAAAGTTAAAGACTGCTTTTGCTCAAACTGATAAAAATGTATGTACAGAGTTGAGGAGTACGGTACCTCTTGTTCTAGTTTAACTTTTAATTCTATAATTGATTGATTGATTGATCATTCAGTATGTTTGTTTGTTTGTTATAATTGATCAATCAATCAAACAATCAATCAGTCTATCCTATAAATGAAGCAATCAATCAATGATTCACTAACTATTGTTTATAAACAAAATTAACATTTTAAAGAGTACAAAGAAAAGAGAATGCTTAATTAGAATGATATATTGTCATATGCTTGGTTATGAGGTACCGTTTGGATATGTGCAGGCTCTGAATATGACACAGGATGAGAAAATGATTAATAAGAGAACTGGGTATCTGGCGTTGTCGCTGTGTTTGCCTGCCAAACACGAGTTGCTGATTATGGTTGTTAATTCGATTATGAAGGATATGCGCTCAACCAATTTCTTGGAGGTTGCATCTGCTCTAACTGCTTTGGCCCGACTTGTTGACCGCGAAACCATTCCTGCTTTCATACCGAGAGTTACAGAGTTGCTGAAAACATCGAATCGACCGCTGGTCAGAAAGAAATGTGTAGTTGCATTGCATCGATTCTACTTGGTGGATCGATCCCTCTTCGATAAGCAGCTGCATGATGCAATAAGATTGTCTTTGAGCGACACTGATCCTTCTGTGATGTCTGCAGCGATCGCAATGTTTCTTGATATATCAAAATCTGGTGTAGAAGAAGCGTTGACCATTGTCAACTTGATACCCTCATTCAACAACATATTAAAACAGGTTGCAGAGGGCAGACTGCCACGACACTATCTCTATCATGGTGTGCCAAATCCCTGGTTGCAAGTGTATCTCTTGAAGATCTTGGAGAATCTCTATAATTCAACAGGAACAACAGAGAAAAAGAAACAGATTTCAGAATTAATTTCACCAGTTATCAACTTTACATTGGAACAGGCTCTAAAATATAAGAATAATGCAGGATACGCTATTGTATACGAGTCAATTCGTGTACTTACTGTGGTAGCGCAACAGGACATTGTCACTCTAGAATCAGCAGTAAAGAACATTTCAGTACTACTTTCACATCGATATAATAACCTAAGGTATCTAGGTATCAATACACTCTCCTCGATTGTAAAGATATCACCACGCGCAGTTACAGAACATCAACTCGAAGTAATCGAGTGTTTAGAGTCACGCGATGAGACACTTAAGAGAAAGAGTTTGGATTTACTCTATAGGATGACAAACAGTAAGAACGTTGTGCCCATTTGTGCAAAGCTAATCGATCATCTTATGACACACGATCAACTATTAAAAAAGGAACTTGTTACTAAAATATCAGACTTGGCAGAACGATACTCTCCCAATGACTATTGGTATATAGAAACTATGATTCGAATGTTGTGTGTAGAGGGTGATCTTATGGCTTCAGAGAATGGATACAATTTGATAAGACTGGTTGCTGGTGGAACTGGATTGAATGACAATGAAGATGAAGATACAAAATTAAAAATACACGCAGCTACACAATGTTGGAGAGTTCTAAATGATCTTCAACAACAACAGATTGGTACCAATTCAAACATTCAGATGCATATCAATGTGAATGATCTTCTTATGAAGGTTATAAGCTGGATTCTCTCAGAGTATTCCTATCTACTCTTGGGGGCGACTGAGAAGTTTTCACGGGAATCTGTTATTGACATACTTGTGGATCAAATGGACAGGGAATATAGTGGACAGGTTAAATCATGTATTTTGACAGGCCTAATAAAGCTATCTGCCCAAGTTGGAAGGGTACTCCCTCAGGTTCTTATGGTCGCGAAGAGATATATCAATGCAAGAAATTTATCTACCCAGAAGAAATCATCGGAGATTGTAGAGCTAGCTAAACAACCAGCCTCCATTTTAGAAGAAATTCTACCTACTGATGCATATTGTGAGGATTTGGATTTGTTACAGTTCGAAATTCTTGTTGTTAGTCACGCAAAATCTGCTATTGCCAAAGGTTCAAAGCAATATATACCAAAGCAATCAAGACCTTCAACATTGATCAATCCTAATCAACTTGTTGATTTACCACTGGTTGGAAATCAATCCACACCTTTACATCCTCAAAAGAAAGAGTTGAATTTCGAATACCCTTCTCCTCCTACACATCTTAAGATGCAACAACAAAAGCAATACCCAACTGCAACTATATTCTCACAGGAACATGGAAATAATCAAGCTATTGTACCTGTTGGAAAACCAGATATTGAAATAGCATCTCAGAGCGACACAGCAGAACCAGTTATTCCCAAACCCAACAAAGTAGTTTGGACAAAGAAAGGTTTTATTGGATATCAATCGCCACCATTGCCATCTATGCCTCAAACAGAGCAAATTCAACCATCAAATGTTTCACCTACACCCCAAAAACAAGCACCAACCAAGCAACCAATTGCAAAAGAATCAACTCAACCATCTCCAGAGACAGTAAAGAAAGAGAAGCTTGCAAAGGAACTCTTTGGAGGAGTGGGGATGTCAGGGGATGATGAAGCTAGAATGAATCGTATCCATGCTAAAAAGGCAACTAGATCTGCAACAAGTCCGACAGCTCGAAATCCTGATGTGTTAGGAAGCGATAGTGATATTCTAGTCAATCTGAGTTTGGGTGAAGCAACAACTTCTACACCCTCATCATATATTAATTCTCCAATATCGGTTTCACCAAAACATCAACTCTTGGATTTACAGCCCCCAATCGTGACGAATACTATTCAACCTGAGCTTTTTAGAATTAGTTCCCCCAGCTCCACCTATTCTAGACAGTGATGATCACTTACTTGCCACAAAAACAATCACAGTAACTTCACCTTCACTTTTATCACAGCTATCAACCCAACTTAATCCTGGATCCAACTTTAATATTAATAATTTAAATTTAACATCGACTCTCAGAAAATATGTAAGTTAAAATTATGATTTTTTCATTATCGATATAGTTTTTAACATCTTACAATCCTATACCAAGATAAATATTTCCAACAAAGATAGTTTTGTAAATCATCAAATGTACAGCGATAATAATATAGTCATTTCGACTCTTAAACAATTACACAATTCACAATTACACCTTTTGGTTTTTATATCCAATAATCAATCAACCAAATCCCTAAAGAATCTAAATCAAATTGTATCGGGTAACGATCATTTAAAATTAGATTACGACGGTGATTCTATTGTAAAAATTAATTCCAATACCTTATCCGTGGAAGACCTATTTCCAAAATTAACAGTAAGTCCCAAAGTTCTAAAACTATATTTCACATTAACTAACTTTTATAACAAGGTTATAGAAATCATTAAGATTGATTTGAAAAAGGTAGGTTTTGGAATTTCCATAAATTTAAATATAAGCTTCAGTGTCGAAGATCACCAGAAACAACAACAAAACAAATCGATTCCAACACTTTCCATTCCAATTGAAATTTCTGATTTCCTTGTTCCACTGGAATTCGATACGCAACAATTTGAAAAGACTTGGTCAACTTATACACAAGAAAGAGAAATTATGGTAGATAATTCCTTACAACAAAAATCATCACAACTCATTTCACAATTCATCAATGGTCTA
This sequence comes from Heterostelium multicystogenum, assembly GCA_003667245.1. NCBI lineage: Eukaryota > Evosea > Eumycetozoa > Acytosteliales > Acytosteliaceae > Heterostelium > Heterostelium multicystogenum. The sequence continues at coordinate 33,316 of RCNN01000155.1, read as the reverse complement.
CATTTGCATCCAATCCAACCCCTAGAAAGCGATCAAGAGTTTATAGGTGCAACACAACTTAAAGTAAACTCCAATATAGCAGGTGGAGGTATTACTCTATTTAAACTTGGCTATATAGGCGGAAGGCTTTCAATTTCACTCAAGACAAATGATAAGAACTACTCAGATGTTATATCAAGACATTGTTATAAAATACATAACTCTGCAATTATTTCACTTAATAAACAACAGCAACTACAACAATAACCGTAGTTGATTGGTGATTTGTATTTTAATTTCAAACTTTATTTATTTACAATGAAGCATTTTGCAAGCTCTTTAGAGTCAAAGCTTACATTGAAACGTGATTGATAGTTTTGAATATTGATTGGAGGATATGATGGAGCTGTATCTTTTGAAGGATCGTAAAATGTGGATTTGATGACATATTTTCTTGTCAGTTGCTGTTTGTCTTGATTTGTTAGATTGTTTGGCACTAATCTCTCCACTGTGAGAAACAGTCTTTGGGAAAGTGTTATTAAGATTGATTGAAGAATTTAAGTTGATAGCATCATCGCTTGTAATACTACTGTTATTGTTTTGATTTGACTTAATAGGAGTGATGTTTGTATTGTTATATTGTCTTGGAGAAGATGGAGGTGACATTGGATAGGGCGAATATTGAGGTGGTGGTTGAAGAGATGATGTTGATGAAGTGGGTGTTACTGGTTGTGGACGTTGGGCTATTGATTTTGGAGTTGACATTAGACTACTGTTTGAATCATCAACAACAGAACCTCCCTTATTTCCTCTCTTTCTATTTGCAATCCATCTCTTTAATTTACTGTAGATTATAGCAGAATAAGTAAAGTTATATTACAACAGATCAATATTTAACCTACATAAAAAATGGAATAGTTCTAAAGAAATTCTTTTCTTTAACCATACTTTGAGTATTCTTTTTAGTGAATGTAGGTAACTCGTCTATAGATAACCATTCAATTTTCTAATTTATCGAGAATTGATTAATATAAATATCTCTTTGTTCTTTTCTTTGAAGAGACTTACACTAATTTCTTTTCTTGTTCTTGGCATAAAATGGTGTATCTTCTGGTACACCACATATGATAAATAGTTTAATCTTTTGTTCTTTCATTGTGATTTCGATGAAATGTCTTGGATTCAATTTACTTGAAATATCGTAGCCAGTTTCTTCAAGAACTTCTCTAACAGCGCATTCTGCATCAGGTTTCATCTTTGTTAACTTTACCCTTTGGAAATCCCCAACTCGATGAGTGAAATCCTCTGACAAACAATGCTTTATCCAATCCTGGATTCAAAATGATTGCACCATACACAGGTACTCTTGTCTTATATTGTGAAAACTGTTTCAAAATCTCTTCAACTTGATTCTTATGTGGTTTTAAGAAAGGGCAATGATGGAAAACTAGTAAACGATATTCATTAATAAACTAAAGTTTGACTTGTTATAGTCTTGAGTATCGCTAGCAATGAACTTACAAGCTTTGGTGAATTCTGATAAGGAGTATTTTGGAAGAGAATGGTGTTCTTCTCTGTGAAAGTCATCAATAGAACCAAAAAGCAGCTTCGATCTGGAATAAAAGACGGTCGAATGACTCTAATTCCTCTGCTGGAATGTTAATTACGAATCTACTTGATAGATCATCGAATATCTCTGCTAGTGTTGGTACATTTGCCTTTGACTTGTTATTGGTGGTTGGAGTTGTTGGTACACTGCTGCTATCGTCTAAATATCCTTTCGAATTGATCATCTCTGAGGTCTGTACTTGAATATGTGATTGTTGTACAGGATCTTGATCCATGATGATAGGCATAATAGGTTGGTGATGTTGGAAAGGGGGGTGCATAATACCCATCATTTGATGATGATGTGGGTGCATGAAAGGAGGGGGCATCATTGGAGGCATCATCATAGGTGGAATAGGGCCGCCCTGATGGGAGGAGGAGGTTGGGGCATCATACCCGAGTGCATATGATGAGGAGAACCAATGCCATGAGGTGGAGGTGGAACCATCATCGAAGGATGGAATGGAGGGGGGATATATGGCAACTGTTGTTCTTCACCATTACTTGTATTAGGTGCGCCCCCTTCTATAATAATTTGTTTATTCCCCGAAAAGAACATATCTATTCTCTATCTATCTATATATTTATATATCTGTATATCTGTGTCTAATCTTTGTTAATCATTATTAATTAAAAACTTGAATATATTTTTCATTTTTTTTCTTTGCAAGTTTATCTGTGAACTTGCAACTTGGAATTCATTTTAATTTATTATTGATACAATTTACAGTTCATCTTTAACTGATTTCTTGTTATTGTTTTGTTGTTGTTGTTCTACTTCTTCGGTGTTGTTTGCGTTGTTTTCTTTATCGTTTTGGTCGATCTTTTCTTGAATGAGTGCACCGATTTCTTGTAGTGTTTCTTTCTCTTCGAGACGAACATAAATGGCCATCTTTGAACGAAGCGATAGCTTATCGAATTCGACTGTATCGTTAATGATTGCGCGATCTTGGCTGATGGTAGTTGGGTAGGCCTTTAGCTTCATTTCGATCAAAGCCTTCAAGTATGGCAGTAAGCTGTAATTCTTGTATGACAAATACTTGGAAATCTTTAACAACTCCTCCGTTAATGAATCTTTAAACAATTTCATTCTTTCGTTTTGCTCAAATGCCTTGGTCAACAACTCTGTCTTTTCAACTAATTGTGGATCCTGTTTCAGGCATTGTTAGTTAGAACTGTGATATCAACAACAGAGGTCATTTGCTAAACTTACAGCTGCTGGAATGGTTTGCAAGTAATTCTTCAACCAATACATTAACACATGGTTTGGCAGAGGGAGATTGATCAATAAATCCATAGTGAACAAGAAGGTCAGAGTTACAATCTTGATTACCGTAGTTCAAGAAGATTTGCTCTCCTTTCTTGATTGGTTTCAATGCAACTACCTTGATTGCTGATTGGTCATAGTCATAGTCGTAAGCAACATGTGCGTCTTCGGCATGGTTGAAGTAGTCGATGAATGGTGCTAAAAACGACAGTTATAAGTGGATTTCCGTTGCTATCGACAGTTGGGGCCTCAGTGTAGGTCTTTCTTGAGTCTACAATGGAGTAAGCCCACTTCATACGATCGAAAGTCATTGCGCACTTGCTGAATCTGCTGTCCTTGGTTAAGAAAGACTTTGTACGATCATAAAGCTCTTTGACATCGAGACGTTGATTCATCAAATCTATGTAGGCTGGTGATCCTTTGAGTAATTCAAGCTCTGCATCAGTGAAGAAGAGTCCACTATTCAAATTCTCTGGCAAAGCACTGAACCACTCTGTGTAGTCAAATGACAGGTCGTCCATGCAATATCTATAGTACATCAAAGCAATCACCAATCCATCTTCGGAGGCTAATTCCAATTCATGTAGCTTGTTGAATAACCATGGAACTTGTTGTTGTACCTAAATTAGATTTGCGGCATTCAATGAACAAACAGGTGTTAAGAAGTAAAGTCACAGGCAATCTATATCTATCTATCTAGGCAATGTTCATACCTTGTTCATTGACAATGTATTAAACCATGGCAAGCTTACAAGCTCTTCACCTTCGTTAATGTCTCTTGCAGTGAAAATACCCTTTTCATTCGAGGATAGCAATGGTGATTGCTTATCTTGTTTCCAAGGCTGAATCGAGATGGCATCATCTTTTCTAAATGACATCAATCTAGTCTGACCACCCAATCTAATTTCACCTATTATAGGATTCAGAGGTTAAGCTTCATTCCTTCATTCTTGATACTGCGCAGTATCAGTGTGATAGATCGATCAATCGATCAATTCCTTCTTTCATCAAGCAACTTACCACTCACAAAAGAAGCACCAATAAATAGAATATAGGCTAACAACAATGTTGAATAAATAATATTTCTTTCCATTTTTGTATTCATGAATCAGATTAAAACTATTCCGATTTGTGTTGACCTTTTTTGTCTTTGGTCCTATAATGGAATTTTTAGGAATCACTGATTTTTTAATTTTTAGATTTTTTATTTCTTTTTTCCTATGAGTGACACCCTAACTCTACTCAAACCATCCAATAGCATTCTGAAAAGCTGAAACTTCTGGGTTATTCCTAATATATACAGTTCTAATTGCTGGATCAATAAGCTCAATTGGTATCCTCACATCGTAGGGCTCATTGTTGTTGTTATTCTCTGACGCTTATCATTTGATTTGGAGCCCACCAAGCTGCTTGCAGAACGATAGAAAACTCTGGGAGACACCGAATGGTCACCTCCCTGAGTCTGAAGGAATTGATCATAGACATCGGGATGAAGTCTTTTTAGGTAGTTTATGATCTCTGAGATGTTTCGTATTAGTATTCTTGGCACTAGTAATTCCATGTTATTGAATTACTTACGGGCCTGGCCACCACCTTGTCCTCCTGCAGCAGGGGCTTGAATGTGTATGTTAGTATGAATGAAGACATTGCCAAGATGTTGTTTGTACTTACCGGATTGGACTACTTCAGCAACAGTAAGCGTGAAGCTGTAGCCATTGGGCAGGGCGGATGTGATGGCGACATTTGACCCGTCATACTCAAGTTTGAGGACGTCGGAGCTCGGCAAGTTGAATGTAGAGCGAATGGTATGCTCTAACTCATTCTGCGTTGGGGTCCCGAACCAACTCACAGGTTTGGTGGAGCCTTTGAACGTAATGTTGATTGTGTTCATATGTAGTGATTGATGACTGGTGAGCAAGAGTTGTAGTTGCAATTTGTTGTTGATTATGAGGTGGAACAATGAATAGTTGTTAGGTTGTGAACCAACACAATTTTAATTTTTTATCTTGGACATCAAGTACATTAGAGATGAGATCAGGGGTGTAAAGATATATCTCCAATCACAACAGATAAACACACAAAGATAGAAAAAGACAATGGTCATTCAGAGGATATCAATTGAAGTGGATAGATTATTTAGATGATAATACAACAGCAGTAAACGAAGAAGACAACAGCAATATTCCCTAGCGGAACCATTTGTTAAAGAGTATGGATCGCTTTCAACATTGGAAGATGGACGTCCATCTCATGAGTCTTCATTTGCAAACGCTGATTATCATTGCAGGAATGATAGAGTCTGGCAAGTCGAACCTTCTCAAGCTCTTGATAAGACACAACTACACAGACACTTCAATCAGATATATGTGATGTGTCCGACTGCACTTGTCAATTTAAAATTAAATGATCGATAGTTTTTATTGCTGGAGTAACTCTGGATTTACACAGTTCTTTGAGCCTTGTTGTGTATTTGTTAATATTCTAATTAAGTTGCTTACTGCACATTCTCCCATTGCATATCTAAAGATAACAACGGTTCAGTATTAAATCAAGTATTAGTTGATTGATTTGGTTGATTGGAGTTATATACTTACCTTGTTTGGTGTGTTGCACTACCTACGTGTGGGAGAACAACGACTTGATCCATGTGTAGAAGTGGTGATTTGATGTCCAATGGTTCAACCTCGAAAGACATCGAGTCCTGCACCTCCAATCACTTTGTTTTGTAGTGCTTCGATGAGTGCTGGTTCATCTATCAATGCTCCACGTGCAATGTTTACAATGATTGAGGTCTTCTTCATCATTGCCAGCTGGTCCTTTCCGATGATGTGGAAGGTCTCTTTGGAAAGTGGTGCCGCCACCACCAGGAAATCTGATTGTCTCAGGAGTGTTTTCAAAATCGACACGCTTGGCATTGACCGTAGCAGCCTCGGCTGACTCTGATCTATTTGTGTAGAGTATGTCCATGGAAAATCCCTGTCCTCTTTTTGCAATGGCAACACCAATTCTGCCCATTCCAAGTATAACCAAGTGTCTTGGAATGAACGTCTGTGCTGAACCATGGTTCGCCAATTGGGGCTTTCCACTCACCAAGCTTAGTGCGGTTGTGTAGCTCTACGACACGACGGGCACTCGCCAATAACAAAGAGAAAGCAGTGTCGGCTACTGTCTCTGTGAGAACATGTGGAGTGTGCATCAAGAGGATGCCTCTTCTTTTTAGCTCAGCCAGATCGAAATTGTCAAATCCTACGGAAATAGTAGACATTACAAATGAGATGAGGCGCAAGATCAAGAAGGTCTTTGCCAATGGTCCAATTGGTTCCAACAGTACCGTGTGCCTCAGCCAAGGCACTCTTGAATTTGTCTATATTGGTACTATTGATGCCACCGTGAAAGAAAGCGACATTGAATAAAGCCAAGAGCCTCTCAGACAGATCATCATATGGGACAATCCAATATACAACTACATTTAGCTTTGTCTCATCAAACCCATTGACAGAGTTGTAGTATCCACATTTATTTGTAGAAGAGAACTTAATTTTATCATGATAAATATCTACTACTATAATGTCTTAAGTTCACACAACTTCAATCAAAAACAAAAAAAAAAAAACTAAAAAAAAAAATAAAGGTCAAGGACTAATGAAGCCCTTTGAATTCTTTTGCCTCTAGAAGTGGATATTAATATTTTATCAAATCTTGATAGGTCTAAAATAAGTTGCTAATACTATTGGAGAGTGTATGGTTGTGATGGGAGACAGAATTGGAGAGAAGGTTTAGAGGATGGAATATACATCTTGGATTTATTGAATGGCTTTTGTGGATTTACACAGTTCTTTTGAGCCTGTCATTGTGGACAGTCGAATAAGAGTGCGCTGCGAGAGCTGGAAGTTCTTTCATCATGGAAGCTCATCGTTCGCAACTTGTTGGATGGAATGCAGGTCCACAGTGTAGAAAGGAGGAAAGAATAACACCTGGTGGCAAAGGTGCTGCACCATTGAATAGTTCAATAGTTGGAATCTGGAGTTGGTAAAGTGGAAGCCCGAGTGCATTGCAAGGATTTTGCAGATTGAGAGGATTGGCGGGATTTGTTGGAACGAGAGGAGGACCTACTGGAGGCATGACACCTTCATAGCCATGAGGAGCGGCGTATCCAGGTGGAGATATGGCATTGACAGTGGGGATTGTATTGGTGGGATCCAAAAATGTTGTTCCACAAGAGATGATCCTCACTGGATTTGCTGCTGCACCATTCTGATAGTACAAAACAATCATTGCAAAGTTTCCATTGTGTCTTGGATAGATCTTGATACCAATGACCATCCTGATTGTGCTTGGCACTGCAGCTACTGCAGGAACTCCAGGAGCAGCAGGAACAGCAGTGACTCGATCCATGAAATAGTCCATGCACTTCTGATGCAACACTGGAAGGGACTGAGACTTTGATGTTTCGATGACCAATGATGGAAAAGGTCTTCCATGTCCATTTGCCGAGTGATTTTTGGGGACATTGGGTCGATGTGGGCGTAAACATTGGACTGGCTCGGCGCATGAAATGACCTGCTTGTAGAATTAATGTCGAAGATCCTCCAATGGACAACAGATCTTGGTTTGGGAAGGCTTGATCTCGAATGGAGATCATGAGTTGGTTGGCACTGTATTCATGTTCCTGGGAAGGTACTTCATAGATCCATGCTCTTCCATCTCTGAACCATATCCTCGACTTGAATACTGATTGATTTCCATCCTTTTGTCTTCTTGCAAAAAAAGCATTGAACTGGATTGGTCCAAGATCAACTCCACCTTCGGGTACATATCCAATCTAAAACAATGTAGTTGACAAGATAAGTCAGTTGAGGTTTGATATAGAACAACACCAATAGCATACCTCTCTCAAATAGTCTATTTTGTTTGACCATCCTTTGATTCTATTGACAACATCAATGGGATTTGGTTCCTGCAATTCAAATGTACTATGCGGTACTGTGTGTACAAGAGATTGAGTTTGGTGCGTAGGAGTATTTGTAACTGAAGAGAGCAAAGGTGAAGAGGGTGATGAGGATTCTGAAGATGAAGAAGATGAGGATGATGAGGATGATGAGGATGGATATGGAGGCATTGCTTTCTTTTGTTTCTTGGTTTTGATTCCGCTTTAATTGGACAATTCTTCTAACGATAGCAATAATAATAGTGATAGAAATATTAGGATAATTTACATTCAAATAAGTGAGAAATGACCAATAAAACTAGTAAATACTGAATTAAATTATAATATAAGTCTGTAGGTTTTATTATTTCTTGAGGTGAAATTACATTATATATCTAAAGTATAAATATTGTGATTAATACTACTAAAGTTGATATTAACAATAATAATGGTGAATTGGTAGAAGAGTTGTTCATTTCACTATCTGATGATGATGATGTTGTGGATGAGCTTGTTGTGGAGGTAGTTGGATTTGAGGTTATTGTAGTTGTTGGCTCACCAGTTGTTGTTGTAGTACCAGTTGTAGTTGTTGGTGCTCCAGTAGTTGGAGTACCAGTTGTTGTTGTTGTTGTATCACTGGTTGTAGATGATGTTGTGGATGTTGTGCTTGTTGTGGAGGTAATTGGGTTTGAGGTTGTTGTTGTTGTTGTAGATGTGGAAGTAGATGTTGTTGTTGAAGTAGTAGATGTTGAATTAGTACATCTTGACAGGTCTAAAATAAGTTGATTAGAATCAAGGATGAACTGAGCACAATTTGGCAACATATTGAGAAAATCTATATCATCGGACATGTAGTTAACCTTGGCTATGTTTAAAGTTGGTCTCTTACTAAAGGTTACAAGTGTAAACCTAGCAGTGTTGGCTTGGACAATAGTGATATCGACTTCACCCGATAATGAGGAGTCTTGTTGGATCTTTAGAGTGCTAAAGGTAGTTGTAGAATTAATTGTGAAAGAAAGTTTACTGTTGACCCCGACCTGTTGGTAGCTTCCACTTATAACAGTATTTCCAAGGACCTCCAAGGTACCATTTGTGTTGGTAATTGAGGAGCCGATAAAAACCTTTCCATTGGTTGAGATGGTGCTCTCAAAGTTGTCAATTCCATTTTGGCTGGTGAAACTAAGGTCTGTCAAATGAAGAACTGCACCTCTTCTTTGAGCATAGGTGTCGGCAGTGACATTTCCCAAAGCAATAACAATCCCCTCATTTGTGAAAAAGTTATTGATAGTTGTTTTTCCTTCGAGTTGGACGATGGAGTTAATAAAAGTTCGGCTGAAGTTAGAGTCTATGGCGGCAGCGTTGACCTCAATGGTTACAAAATCGAAGCTAACTCTATTGAACTCCACAGGATCGTTTCCAGTTAACACGGTTGGATTAGCAGCGGTAGAAATGAACTTGGTGTTGGTTATATTAAATGATTGTCCGACAAATTGGATTACACTGGAACCAGAAGCTGAGTTGATAGTTGTGTCAACAATCTTTGTTAGACCATTGAGTGTCAAGAATGCATTATTGAGCACTACTTGGGAACTTGAGAGATATGGTTGTGTAAGCCATGCCTTTCCATTAACATTTAAAGTTGACTTGGTAGATTTGAATACACCGCTATGACTGAGAATTGAGTTAATACCAACGGTAACTGTGCTATTATCAGCAACAATGGTTCCATCGTAACCAGTGTTTTGATTCAAAGTCAAGAGAGAACTTTCACTTAGATTTAAAGTAGTGTTGGATACAGTAAAGGTTCCGTTAGTAGTAACCTTTGAGTTCTTCAGGTTCCAAGTAGAGTCGGCCAAGATTATTACACTTGAATTGATATTCATCTCGGATTTAAACGAGTTTATATTCCATAATTTCTTTATTATAGATAGCTTTAGATTAGAAAAGTGACTTTAAAATTACTAACTCATAGATACTTACTCCATTGAAGAATATGGTTGCGTTTAAGTTAACAGAGGATGATTGTAAAGCCCAAGTTGAATTAGCCACCTGGAAGTTTAATTCCTGTCCATTTAGTGCTGAGTTTACTGACATATCCAATAAAGAATCAAAGATAAACAGTTTACCTGTGGTATTAATTACTGAATTAGAGGCCACAATCTTACTATCTTTGGTTCTAAACATGTTCTAGAGATGATAGGGTTAGACTTAAAGTACAGAATAGTCATACTTAAGTACTTACTTTGATTACAGGTTTGGAGCTATTGAATAAAAGTGGAGAGGATGCAGTTTCGGAGATCAAGTTGTTAATGTAAACATTGTTACCATATACAGTGGTATTACCTTGGTTGGTGAGATTCTGGACTTTGGTATAATCACAAATGTATGTGTTACCTGTTGGCATAACAGTGATGCTGTCAAAGTTATTGTAGACTTGCCATGAAGCCCAGCTTTGTGTAACAAGGTTTCCTAATGGTCTAATTGTCAATGGTCCATTAACGGTCGATCCATTAATATAGAAATAAGCATTATTATTTACAAAAATGCCCTGGGTAGAGGTGAAGATACCATTTTCTTTCATGGTAAAGGTAACGTTGGAGTTTATATTATTGGGGCTTCCAATTTCCAGAAGAATAATTGAATTTACATAATTATCGGCATGAGCATACGAATTTGGACCAGTGATATTAGCTACGTCCTTTCCAACTGGAACATTATAATCTTGCCAACATCTATATTATAATCCAAAGTAAATAAAAAAATTCAATTAATTTCATTAAATAAAGAATTTGACTTACGAATAAAGGTTATAGGGACCATAGGTATTTGGTTTGAAGTATGATACTTGAGAAAATACCACAGAGATAGATAAAGATATAAATATAAGGTAAAGATTTTTTGACATTCTATATAGATTATTTAAAATTCAGGTATAAATAGATAGATATTTAGATATATTTATATAGAATAGTTTGAAATTAATGAAGATACATTACTGATCATTTCCATCTTTTATAAAGACAATAGTTTTCACATGTGGAAACTATCTATGATTGAGGCTCTTGTAGTATTCCCAAAATGATTTTGATTAAAAGAATTTTCCTTTTTTTAAAAAATGAATGCGAGTTCATTTTCAAAAAAAACAACCTACACACACCAAACTGGAACCTGTTTAGATTCTTTGAATTGAATATTTTTTTGTCGATTTCTGAAAAATATCGGGTATGCCCCACACACTGTTATAAAAATAAATCTAAATTCTAGATGAATGATCAAATCCTGTTCAAAACTAAAATACAAAGCAACACCATAGATTTTATTAATTGGAATCATTTCCTTGTTCCATTTTTTTATAAAATTCTATTACTTCTTTGTGAACTTTGAGTTGATTTTGAGAAAGCTTGGATTTGAGTTGCAGTCCTTCTAGTGAGGTCGCCCTACTCAGCGCCACATAGGCCTGTCCATACTCAAATGAACCTTCGAGGTCGATGATCAAACGGTCGATTGACATACCCTGAGATTTGTGAATTGATAGCGCCCATGCCAGTGCCAATGGTACCTGTGTTCGTGAAGCAACCTTGACTGAACCAATCTCAATCTTCCACATTTCCGGCATAATAGTCTTTGTGATTCCTGTTGTGAACTTTACGACTGGCATTTCTCGTCCAGAGTCATCGATATCAGTAAAACCAATCACCACTCCACGAGATCCATTGACCAGTTCCGAACTGAAATCCAAATTCTTTAGCAAAATAACCTGTGAACCAATCTTGAGCGTCAGTCTGGTCTGTGCTTGTACGTTCTTCAGCATCTCCCTGTACTGTTCGGGTCCTTCATCGACCGCTTCAAAAACTACTTCATCTGTACTCAACTCTTTCAATTTCTTTTCATTTTCAATTTCCACTTTATGTCTATGAGGATCTAGATTGTTGTGTGTTAGCCAGTGTAGTCCTGCATCAATGAGATAGCATTACTTACATAAAATGGTTGGAATAATTCCGTCTTCTGATTGTATTTTGTTATTTACACATTTGTTTAGAACTTCCATTCCTTTTTCATCGATGGTTCCAAATCGAAGTTGATTTAAAATATTTACAAATTGGTTATCTTTCTGGCGATATACTTTGGTGAGGAGGATTGAAAAGTCGACAAGGGAGCTCCAACAGTTTGCATTGAAGCAGAAAGTCGATGCTTCATTGCTATCGCGATTCTTTGATACCGGTGGAAGCTGGCAAAAGTCGCCCACCAGAATCACCTGAATGCCACCGAACGGCTTTGGGATCTTGCGTAGCCCACGTCCAATCAAATCAAGTTTATCAAGGAGTTCGCTGGATATCATTGAAACCTCATCGATGATCAGCACTTTAGTTTGTCGCCAACGAGCCAGATTCTTCGCGTTGTTGGCTATCGATCTTATATATTCCATTGCTGTCTTCTCACCGAGTCCGATTCCAGCAAACGAATGCAGTGTGGTACCACCAATGTTGCAAGCTGCAATACCTGTCGACGCAGTGACGTGAACATTGTCGCCATAGAGAGTACGAAGTGCACTGACAATCTCACGTAATACAAATGATTTTCCAGTTCCTGCACTTCCAGTAAAGAACAGACTGTTTCCGTCCAGAACGAGCTCTACAACACGTCTCTGTTCGTCGCTTAGTGAGTCTGATATTACAACCTCGTCGATCTTGCTCTTTCGTTTCAATGATTTCGGCTCCATGCCTGGAACCTTAAAAGGCCCAGAGCCAAATGGAACGTATGGTTTCTGTTGTGACTGTGGTTGTTGCTGTTGTTGTTGTTGTTGCTGCGGTTTCAGAGGATTTGAAGTTAAGTTTTAAAAATCCATATTTTGGTGACGACGTTGATGTTGTTGAAGTTGGAGTTGGAGAGTTATTTTGACGATGCGATACCAACGATTCACTTGAATAGTTGTTGATTTGCTTGAATATTGACTGAGTAGCAGGCTGAGATGATATTTGTTTATTCACTTGATACACACCCAAGTTGCTTGTACTATTACTGACGATTCCCGACATTAAATTAGCAGTTCCATTATTACCATTATTCAATAAACTTGCTGAACTAACAAATCCACCTGATCCATTACTCAAAGGTAACAAAGTAGAAGATATAGGTTGTTTTTTAATTACTTTTATAGTATTATTACTTGTAATACCTTTGTTTATCATTGTATTATTATTATTAATATTGTTTAGGGATGTCGTCGTCGTGGTTGTATAATTGTTATTATTCGAAATATTATTAGTATTGTTACTACTACTACTACTATTACTATTACTATCAGTAAATGGATAACTATTATTCTCATGCTTTATCTTCTTGTTGGGTGACCTATCTGTGTTTGAAGTTGCAGTAGTTGTTGCTGACGTTGAAGAAGTCGTATTAAAATCACCTAGAAGATCATCTTCTTCCAGCTGATGTAGTTTCTTTAGTTTCTCGCCTAAAGGCGATAGCTTTGATATAGCATTGTTTTGAGTATTATTAACGTAGCTGCTTGTACTATTGTTTGTTGGCTTCGGTGCAACAGTAAAGTAATCTGTAATCACAGCATTATTATTCAAAGATGACAGTTTACTATTCTTCTGATTTGATTTAAAGAATTTACTCATTTCTACAGTTCAGTTTACTCAACCAGAAATGACAATTTATTGAATGATCCTACTATCAAACAACAGAAGCCAATATCTCCTTTCCGAAAGCTACAAATGTATGTTAAACATAAAAATATGACATTCTCAGATTTGGGGTGAATGAATGGAAAAATGAAATACTTCCCAAATTTCTTGTAAAAAATTGGCGCTGAAGATATGCTGTTGAACTTTAATGAAGGGTAAGGGTAAGGGTTGTTTCAAAAGTAATGTCATGACATGACTTGAAGGACATTTTTTTATACTCTACATTACTCAGTATAAGATAATACAATCTATCTCATACTTTATGAAAATTACAAACTTAAAGCAACTCTGTTGTCAAGCTATGTTACTTAAAACACACGAACCCAACAAATAATAATTTGTAAGTTTCAAATAACTCTTTTTTATAAAGTCCACTACCTTTGACATTTTTTTGGAATATCTTTGCCTTTGTCGCCTATTATGTAAAATATCATGATTTTAGTTGCATTAGTAGATTTATCTGTTGATATTATTATTCAGAATAAATTCTCAGATCCATTTGTTTTCTAAATTATACTGCATATATAAGACCCAATAATTTAAATAAACATATGATCATCTTATAGGTTGTATTATCTTTTTTTGGCATCAAACCAACTATAGTTGAACTTTGAACATGCAACACAACAATATATGTTGTTTTAATAGCAATAGCAATGAATACAGTGGAAGTAGTAACAGTACGACTAGTAGTAGTAGAAGTAGCAGTGGATGCCAATAATAATAAACAATCAACAGATATAGATTCATTGTTTAAAAGAATAATTCATTCTAAATATCTATTTAACAAAATATTCGATCAGGTTGATATAATATCTAGAAATAGAAGCAATAGTAAAAGAGGAAAAGTAATGAAATGGAATGAATTGATTTTAGACTTCAATCGATTGATTTATATATAATTATATCGAACAATTTAAGGAGCTATTCATTAGGAAGTACCAAACTACAATTCAAGACAGGTCAATAGTTAATAATAGTCGAATAGAATTCTACATGGTATTGGACAAAGCAATGATTTCTCAAAACTTACCAATCATAATGTATATTATCGATGCATTGGTTCATACACCAAAGGCCCAACTGTTAACTACTGCCGTTACTGCGACTTCTAAAGATAAGAAAAGCAAAAAGAATAATAGTTTAACTGAGGAGGACAGGTTTGATACCTTTATATATGAGACTTTGGATTTCATTTTAAGCTCAGCTGCTAATTTGGGCTATTTGGAATTGGCTAAGGCAATCAATGCACTCGAATTGTCTGATCAGGAGATATCAAGAATTTGCATAAAAAGAAAAGTAAAGTATGGACAGCAACTTTTCAACAGCAATGTACATGACCGTGCGGCCGTGAGTGGAAATGTGGAGTTGGTGAAATATCTACATTTTAATCGACCATATGTGACATTTACTACAAGTGCCTTCGATGAGTCTGCTGCCAATGGCCATCTAGAGGTGGTGAGATTCCTGTTTGAAAACCGCACTGAAGGTTTCACGTATTATGCGGCTGGTTGGGTCAGCCTCCAATGGACATCTGGATGTTGTCCGCTTTTTATTAGAGCAGGACAAGTTTCCTCTCACCCAAAAGAATATTAATGATGCAATCCAACAATCAATGCTCAAAAGGTAATCACTATATTTCTGCACTTTTGAACCAAAAGAAAAAAATTAATTGTAAACAATGTAAATTAAATACAAAATCACCAACAACCAAACATAATTTTATGAATAGCCTAGCCTAACTTATTAGTGCTTAATCAAAAGGTTTAGGAGGATATCTATATTTAATATTTCGACATTTATTCTGAATTTTTTTAAAGCGGCAATTCTCTGTTCTTGTTCATTTAAATATTGAACTACATCTTTATATGGATAATCATCGGCTTCTTCATCATCAGAATCATTATAATCCATCGATTCTATTTCAAATAGATAGTTATATTGTTTCATCAATGGAATACAATCTTGCAAAGTCTCATACACAGACTCCTTCTCTTCGCTATACCTGTACAAAGATCGAAAGAAAATTTGAATTAACTTCAATGTATTGGAGTGAAGTTTGATGAGCGGTTCTAGATACGAGATATCATTGTGAAGTGGGTAATAGCTTGAATCTTTTTCAAGTTGGATTGAAAAGTGTTCAATTCCATGTCCATCTTGATTGGGTGTGTCTGAAATGATGCGTTTCAAGAGATTACTGTAGTTTTTCTCATATCCATAGAATGATACATCGATTTGTTTAAGATTTGGCATTGGAGGTGGATATATCAAGTATGAATCTGATATTATGGCTTCTCGATAATTCATATCATCAGATGATATGAAGTCTTCGTATATGCAACTATCAAGAACACTGCCACCTGTTGAATAATCATATTCATCTGATACCATGGCAAATGATTCTACTCTTGACATCAAATGAATGGCATATTTCATGTCCTTTTTCATACGGAATCGAATTGATTGATTCATAAAAAAAGAACAAAGGCGGTGATTTGATGAGACAATATTCATTGGCGAAATTGAACGATTTGTACCAAAGAAATTGATGCTTGTTGAGAATGTTGGAAATTACTTTGAAGAATTGTTTAGATACTAGCGCAAGTTGAATAACCAACGAGTTATCAATGCGTCCTTTGCTTACACTGATATTGACTGGAGTAGATAGTTCTTCATCTGAGCTTAGAAGTATGTTTGTTATGATTCTTTCCAACAAGATATCTGAAAATTTACTATTTGATTCCAGGTATATTGAATGAGTTATTGTTGATTGTGGTTCTTGTTTTTGTTGTTGTTGTCTATATTCTTGTTCAACATTGTTTGCGATCAATAACGATTGAATATTGGAGTATTCGAATTTGATAAGATCATCTATGTCATCAAAACTACAATACTGGCGATAGGTATCCAATCTGTATTTGAATAGTTCAAGATCTGATTCACTCAATTGTTTATACATATCATTAAACTATTACGAAGTACATTGGTATTAATGATGATGATTAGTGATCTATAATGGATCAAAAAAAGTTATAAACATTCACGTTATTATTATACATACTCTTCTATCATTGATAATTCCATTGTAAAGTGAAGTTATTGATGGTTTGTGTTCAAAGAATTTGAGATTCTTTATACTGTTGAATACATCAATTGATTTATCAAAGAATAGATCAATGAGAAATCTGACATATCCTTTAACATCATATTTTTGTGGATATTTATCATAGTGGTAGTCTATAATGTGCTTTGCACATCTTGCTCTCAATTGATCATTGTGGTCATCAGTGATCAACTGATTAATATAGATGGTATATTTTCAAAAAGTTTATCAAAGAATTGCAATCACCAAAGTCTAAATCTGAATATTTGTTTGATTCCACCAATTCTTGATGATCATCTTTCAAATCAGATGGTGCTGCTTCATTGTTTAATTCGTGTTTTCTTTTTGACATTCTACAAGTTTATTCTAAAATTTGTATTATTGGGTGAATGAGAGGATATGATTTAAAAAAAGTTTTGTGTTTGTGTTATTTTTCAATTTTCAAATAACTTAGTTTATTAAAGGGGATCAATTAAAATTTTTTTTATATATTAGGTTAAGTGAATTAAGTGTAATAACAGAGTGAGGGGGTAATCAAATATGAATCACTTCACCACCCTCTTATATATTTTTACTATATCCCAGATTAAATGTGTTGTCTGAAGTATTTTTAAACTTTTTTTTTTTTTTTTTTGTTATAACCATACAGTTGTTTATTTAAGGTAGGGTTTAGAAGCCTACAGATTTCTTTTTTTTACAACCACAGGCCGGTTGTGATGACCATCATTTTATAGAGGCATGACTGCCTATTATTATTTTGGAGCAAGGTGTTTCAACAGTGGACTGTTAAGTATTTCGAAGCGACAGAAGATTTTAAGAGTACACCAATGGTTTACGTAGTTGAGGGCTTCGCTTGTCAATTTACATATTCTTCATGGCGGGATGGTATCATACAGACTTGAAAGTACATGGGTTCACTGGAAGTGTATGGGGAAAAACTGGAAAACCCGGGATTCGAACCCACGACCCAAGGCGTCACAAGCAGACTACCATACCACATCAGCTATTCTGCCTTGGGCTTTTTAAACTTTGATTAATTTCATAAGGATTTTTAGAAAGATTTGATTCTATAAAAATTGTATCAAACTTCGAATACTCAAAGATTTTTTAGATCATTCCGCATGCGGACCAGTTTTAAAGAAAATGCGTTGTCCGGGAATCGAACCCGGGTCTCCTGCTTGGAAGGCAAGAATTCTGCCACTAGACCAACAACGCGACGATGAAATTCAAGGAAAATTTAGATTGTATTTATTTATTATTAGTTTCACAAACACACTATGATTATTTTAGACTATAAAAGATTTGAAGTTGTTTAGAAATAAAGAGTTTTAATATATTTTTAAAATGGAATATATCTATTATCTCATACGTCAATATCCTGATTTTAAATTGAAGTTGTGATTACCAAAATAGTTTCATATCCTACTTCTTAGCAGTATCTTTAATATATTTATTTCTAGTTCTAGAAAAACAAAATCGATCGATCCTATAACCATATTCTATTTTGTAAACTAATTATGAGAATAAAGTTGGTGTTGTTTAGTTTAGATATATATATTTAGATAGGGGACAGGACATCACAACAAAATGAAGGGTGATAGAATGCCAACCATTTTGTCACCGATTGCACTTGCAATCGGTGAAGACTATACCGATCAGTGGATTGAGTATCTGCTGAATCCATCCACTTTGAAAAAACATGTATGTATAATACTGTATTCTTCTGTTGCATCGTACACTCTACTCTCTTCTCTCCTGCTATGTTATATTAACCGCACCTTTGACTGGCTAGGTGTTGGATTTGAAAGAGAAAAAGACGAACCATCCCGATTCCCAGTCGATTATAAAGACATTCCTCAAGCAGTATGACAAGTATATAGCAGCGCAGCAGACTCAGCGTTCCAATATGCTACTTGATTTGGCACTTGATGTCATAACTACCCTTGAGTTTACACTCGATGACTTTGATAGAATTGTACCCATCAAATACCAGCGTCTCCTATTAAGTCATCTCTTTGAATCAATCACAAACAGTTCAACTGCAAAAGATAAAGAAGTGAATGGCAACGGCAACAGTGTCGGTAATGGTAATGGTAATGAAAATGGAAATGGTAATGGTAACACTGAACATGGTGGCAGTGATGGAGGAGCAGCAAGACATGCTGTTAGCTATCAGAGGTCCTATGAACCTTACTTGCATCGATGGTTGATAAGAAGTGTGATCAAAGGTGTACCTTTGAAATATATCCTCGCAACTCAGCCATCTTCATCTACATTGTCACCATCTCTTCAGTCACAGACAACTAGCAAACAACAGCAACTGCAGCAGCAGCAGCAGCAACAGAATGATATACCTTCGACCCCGCCATCAACTCCTCCACCAACTCCACCACAATTTATCTCAAGCCAACATGAACAACAGCAGCAGCAACAGCAACACCCAAACATACAGTCTGGAGCGCCACTAGACGAGGTGCTACCCAAATCAATCGAATATCTCATTAATTGGAGCAAAAAGGTGGTCAATGAGAAAGAGTTGGCCGGTTGTGTGGTTCATATTACAATGGAACTTGGCGAGCTTGCATTCTATCGCAACAGCTACCAAGAAGCAAAGCAATACTTTGAACATTCACTTGCCATCATCTCCAAAAACAATATTACGTAAGTATCTATGCGCTTGATACATTTCACATTAACCTGAGCTGTTTTAAACTAAAGTTATCCTTGCTCAAATAGATTTCCGGAAAAGCATAGAATTGATTCATTCTTGTTGGCTATCAACTCGTAGAGGTGTATCAAGAGAATGATCCATCTTCAAAAGAGAACATGGTACAGCAAATGGTGGTATTGAGTGACTCGCTGCCGACCCAAGTCGAGATATCACTCGCACTTGCAGACTACAGTATGCTCTTGGATCTTCTATATCAGGACATACTACCATCAAACAGCAGCAACTACAGCTTGGACTGGAGTTTCAGAATGAATCTAACTCAAGACCCAACCATACCAGCAGAAACTAGAGATTCAATATATTGTTTTGAATCTATTGAAATCAACTTTAAACAACAGTAAGACTCGAAAGAAGGAAACGATTTGAATTTATGGACTAATTGCTTTTCTTTAGTATATTACTCGATTGACCTGAGCAGATTCAGCAAAAATGATATGGTTAACTATCTATTTCAAAACAGTCGAGTCTATTGTAAAGGACATCGATTCAAACAAGGACAAGTCCCTCTATTATAGCAGGTTGAAGTTTACCCTGAACAAATTTGGAAATTCTCTATTGGATCGATCTAGTATATATTGGACCCAGTTCAAATCAAAATTGTAAGGCAGCGATTTGTTATTCTAGAAGATCGAAAGACTAATTGCATGACTCACGACTTTAGTGCCGTCAATGATAACGGTTGTAGATGAAGATGTTAGCAGTATTATAAAGAAGCGAAAGCACGATGTTGAAGTAAATGGAACGACATCTATAAACGGTGGAAATACTAGTAAGAAGCAACAGACTGAGGGACGATAGTATTAGTCAAACAATTGTCAGTGTATATAATGAGTTCATGGTGGAGGAGGATAATATCGAAAGACTAGAACATTTGAAATCAGTACTCAAAGATAAATACTCATTTAGCAACGACCAAATCGATAATATTATATATAAGAAAGCATGTCACTTGATAGCCAACTCTAAATTTCAAGTCTGCAACGACTATTCTAGATAGATTCAACAACACTACGGCTTCTATTTCCACCGTCAATGCACCAAGAAGCTGTAGCAAATCAATTGAATATCTTAAACTACTGATACAACTATTGGACAAAGCTGGAAACAGTGAGGATAGTCCACAGAGTGAGATCAGAGTCGATCAAGTCTTTCTCGATAAATTTACAACCATATTAAACTCAAACTCAAATATACAACAGCAGCAACTTCCAGACTACTCAATTTTGATAACAATACTATG
This sequence comes from Heterostelium multicystogenum, assembly GCA_003667245.1. Classification (NCBI taxonomy): domain Eukaryota; phylum Evosea; class Eumycetozoa; order Acytosteliales; family Acytosteliaceae; genus Heterostelium; species Heterostelium multicystogenum. Next base: position 12,765 of record RCNN01000155.1, on the reverse strand, counting down.
TGTTACTACTCAATAGAAAAGCAGTATCTCCAGCTACAGTCAATATGCAACCTAATGCTACAGAATGATAAACAACAACAATCGAGCAACGCTGCTGAATACAAACTAATCATGCTGGTACAATCACTTGGACAACTTGCAACCTTGCTTAACCAATACGATCTCTATGCTACAGTAAAGCAAACTAATACATCTTCGCTCGAGATCATGGGTAAGTTGTAACAATATCCTACACTTCAATTACCTCCGACGGCATCTACAATACTAACTAAATACTCTAGACATAGATGTAACCAAATTAGCTCAAGATATTATCAATGCATTCCAATCGTTTATGTCAAAGTTGATTGGAAACAAACTACTTTGGTTACACAACCCTAGTTATTTATAGTGGCGCACAGTTGATTTCCAATGACCAGCCAATCGTCACTGGAGGTTTAAACTTCATTGCCAGCAATACCAAATACGGAATACTCAACTGCATCAACAATATAGAATTGCTAGACCTAATAGTAGATGTTATCATTGGATATATATTTAGAAACCATAGAAAGAATAATGTATGTCTGATCAAACATATAGCCCATCATTATCTATTTATAAATCTAACTTTAATCTAACAGATACATAATGAAATCAACTTGGAGTTCTATGGTGAACTGTCTACTTTAGTATCGAATACTTGTTAAGTTGACTCATCTAGTGTGTGTCACGTCACTGAGATACATTCTAACAAACGTGTTGTTGTAATTCATCTTTAATAGGAATAGTAATAATCAATCTATGAATGAATTCAACTCGAATGACTATGTTGAAATACTGATGAATACACTGCTGCGAATCAATACTATCGGAATGCAGCCATGCCATACATCAAAATACGGCTACCGTGGCAGGTCTTTCTGTGCGATTGGCGATGTCTATTTCGATGTAAAACGATACACAGAAGCTCTTAGATATTATCTAATAGGACTCTCAATGGAGACCTCTTTCTTTACACTGGCGTCATCTACAGCTCAACAACCCAATCATAGTCATTTGTCATTGGACCAGATGATTGACAAACTGGCGCCTAGGATACTTCAATGTCTTCAAGAGCTTCAGTTCTCGATGCAGGCAGTTATTGTCAGTCAATTCCTCCCTGTTAACTGCCAGCTCTACTCCAATGTCTTCAAGATAATACAAGACGACTTCAACTCACTTGATATCAACTACTTCCAATACATATGGGACCTACCACTCCTCGAACTACTCCTTAGCATATCTCACAAACAAAAAGATCATAAACGATCTAATATTTTGGTAATGTACATTCCCATTATTGAGATTCAATATTGAACGAACTTCTAACCATCATCACCATTCAATTTAATTATCTCATCATTATTAATCTATTACAGACACAAATTATATCAACACCAATGCTAAATGAGTTCAATCCACAAGAAAATTAGAATGCTCTACATCAGCAATACTAAAACCAACTTTTGGAAAGCATTGATCTCTGATTTCCTATTATCATAAAATATACTTCTAACATCGATGAAACCATAGAAATAAAGAGAAAGTATAACTTTAAGTTATTTATTGTATAAATATCAAATCATATCATATCATCACAATTGGTCTACTAAACAAAGAAATTAGATTTGATAGAGAAAAAGGTTGAGTAAGCGACGACTACCCTACAACTTTCCCGTAGGTCAATACAACACCTATGTAAAGTGCACTTAAAGAAAAACAAACCAAAGTAATGTATTCTAAGCATTTAAATGAATATATATAAAAGTTGATGTTGTAGATACAATGGAACACTGCTTTTAAACAATTTATATTTAATAATGTATGTTCATCAATAAACATAATAATACAGAGATAATGAATTCACATACAAGTATACATCCTTCTTCATGTGGTAGTATTATATTGACATGTTCATATCATCATCTAAATCACCCCAATTGTCATGTTTGTTGTATCATGATGGTTGGATGGCACAATACTACTGTTTTTATAATATTATAATTCCAAATTTACATCATCATGATTGACTGATGCATCCAAGTTGGTAGGAGTGAGTAATAAAAAGCAATCTCAAGGGGAATGGGTTTTTTAAAGACCCAAAACATTCCGATACCACCACCACAGTGATTAATAACCACTCACTTTTTAAAATTTATGTATGTATGGTGTTAACATAAAATTTTGGTATTATTAACTTGAACATCTTGTAATGATTGATCAATCAATCATTCATGCATGTATGCGTTCTTTCAAGAGACCAAAGTGAACTAACTCACTGGAGTCGCCAATCATTTCCAAATTTACATATATATATATTATTCAATTAATTAATGATGGTGTTTTGGTTTGATTTGATTTGAATTGAATTGAACTGAACTGATTGATTGATTAAGATTGATTTTGTTTGATTGTAGAAATAGATGATCATCATTTAATATAAAAAAACATACAAAACAAAAAAACACCATCATTATATTTTTTAAAAAATATATTTATTTATTTAGATTAGTTAATTCATAATCCAATCAATATTATTTTATTATTTATTTATTTAACTATTTATTTATCTATTTATTGAACTTGCTATTTCATAATTATATTTTATATCATATGTTTTTGTTACTACATTTGGTTGACTGATTGATTAGTTTAAGAGAAAAACCTAATTAGACTTGACAGCAACTATTTTTTAATTTTTGTTTTTTGCTTGTCAATCAAATTCAAATAAATAATATTAATTTGAGATTTATTTAGTGAACAAATCAAATTCCAACAAAGCAAATCCATCATCACCATCATCTATATCTAAAATTCTACAACAGCAACAAACAATAATCAACATCACACCACTTTGCAATGGTCTTTGCATTGGAAATATCATTATTTTATATATCAATCTAATCATTCAATTACCTAACCAGATTGATTTCATTTCTACTGATTTGATTAGATAGATAACATAAGATAGATAAGATAGATAATTAAATTAGATTTGTAACATTAGTAAACTCATAAGCAGCATTCATTCCATTCATATGAATAATAGATTAACTTAGATAATATCCTATCCTATCTTATATATAAGTAATAAATTGTAATAGTAATTCAAAGTAATAATAATAATAATAATTAATAATAGTAATAGTAAGAATAAGAATAGTGATAAAGCTTATATAAACTTAGATTTATAGATATAAAGTAAAGATTAAATATAGATATAAATATATAAAGATATAAAGATATAGATATAGATATATATTATTCAACAGAATAGATAAAAATATAGATATAAAGATATAGATTCAACTCATAAATGGGTAATCTACAGTCAAAGGAGAGAATAGACCTCTCTCCTCGTACGTTAACTTTGACAAGGTAATTTTATAAAAATATATAAACCAAATATTAGGTGTTGGTTTGTTTGGTTGGTTGGTTAGTGAGTTGTGTGGTGGCATGTGAAGTTGCTGGTGGGTGGGATGAGACGAGTTTAGATAATTATGGGATTCAGATTGCAACGAAATGATTAGAAGATATTAATAGTTGGTACTAACTTAATAAACGATCGTCATTAGTGTCGATGATAAAGTGTGGCTTGGCATACCTGAGGAAAACTTATTCAACGATTCATTTACGATTGAAAAGTATTATATGCTGCAGAGTAAACCATTCTCTAACTTCAAAGATGCCGATCATTTCAAATCGATTGAACAGATAGAGCAGTCGTTTTTCCCTTCTTATAAGGACCGTTTCACTGAGTTGGCGGATGTCAATGACTCTGGCTCAGACTCGGCCAACAAAGATGGCTCTGGAGGCGGTACTAGTTCGGGCGGAGGCAATAACCCCGCAGCCGGTGCTGTCAAGGACGCCAAGAACTCTGGCGTCAACAGTGGCAACTCTGCAGGTAACAGTGGTGTCAACACCTCTTCATCAAAGCCAAGCTCCATCCCAACATCCGCCTCGACTATGACATTGAACACACCAAACAACAACAACAGCAACAGCAACTCTACAAACTCTAGCGCCAATCAAAACTCAAGAGTGAACAACACCAACAACCAAAGAAACAGTACATCTAATCTTGTAAATAGCAGCAATAATGCACGATCAAACACTGGAAGTGGGAACAACAACAGCAGCAACAATAATAACAACAGCAGCAACAGCAGTAATAGTAATAAGAGAAGAAGTGTGGCCAACGACACTACAAAAAATACCGTGAATCAACAGCAACAGTCCTCTTCAAATTCCAACATCTCTAATAACAACAGCAGCAACACTAACAATACTGGAGCCACAACTACAACCACCACGACAACATCAACGACGACAACAGGTGGCAACACTGCAACTTCCAATCAGACAACAGGAAGCAATGCACAGTCTGCAACAACTAGCAGTAGCGCTCAGCCAGTCAAATCTGTCAATCCCTTCATTGAAGAATACAAGAATCGACAAAATATTCCAGTGTATCTCATTGATGAAGATCCATTTCATACCCATCAGATCACTACTACACTAATATTGGAGGATCTCTACTCGCAATCCAATGTAAACACAGCCTATTATTCAACTTTACTTCAAAAACGTCTGTGTATTCTTAAGCGTATTCATCTTGCACTTAAGAGGGAGATTGCAAGAAAAAAGGTAAGCAAATAGACCAAGAATGCATCTAGTCTATGCTCTTGACTAACCCAACTTATCTTCTGCCTTTCCAGCTATTTGACTCTGTATATCACTCTAAAGCAAAAACAAGAACAAAGAAGGTGCACACTCCACCAATATCTATTAGAATTGCATGTCGATTGTTTATCACAACGCTGCAGGAGCAAGTGTTTTGAGCAGCGTATTTCACTGCCAACTCTAAAGTCTTTCAACTCGATGATTAGAGAGTTGCCGGCACTGTCGATGGCTGGCGAACCACAGGACTGCATTGACAGTCTCACTCGATGGTTACTCTCTGCCATCGCCACCAATATTGTACATATAAAACGTGAAGCAATGGAGTCTTTGATATCGTTGGCACTCAGCCAAGGTGCTCTTAGTTCCATCCTTTTTTGCCCTCTCGCTCATCATCATGCCCGACAAACTTCACCAACATCAACTGACAACACCATCTACCAACAAACAACCGAATAGCACATCACCAACTACGAACCAAACACAACCGAATACATCATCAAATCAACAAACAGCAGCATAATAGCACACAGAACAACAACAGCAGCAATAATTTAAAGAACCTAAATGGAAATAATAATGGTGGAGGTGCACCTTCTACCTCGCACAGATCGAATCCACCGCATATCTCTAGCTTTAAGAATAATACTAATCACACTGGTCAGAGCAGTAGCATGGGTAGCATACCAGAGTCGATACACATCACTTCAACTACAACCTCCTCAAATGATTCCACAACAACACAGTCCAATATTTGGACAGGAAACAACAGCACAGAACCAATAACATTGAGATTGATACCATTTATCAGACAACTAGAGCAGTGGAAAGTAGATTTACCACTCAGTCCGTTATCAAGAGATTTATTATTTGGTAAATATTATAAGAGTGTACTTTTATTCAATCCAATCGAATCGTACTAATTCAAAGATAACAATAATTATAGCAACATGGCCAATATTGTGGAATGACAATGCATCTGAAGATTCACTCTCTTTCTTGTCACTTCCTAATACAAATATAGCTACAATCACATCGGATGGCGATTATATATATATTCACGATACATGTGGACTTGCAAAGATTGGAACTGGTTATTTGGAACTCATCAGGGTCGAATCTATGCCCGTAATGGACATTGGTTCCCAAAGGAAAAAGGATGGCTGGCGTCAGTTGGAAATCATCTCTACTATAGATCACCTTCTACTGATCCTGCTTCTTTGATTGTTATTGATCCAATCACATTGCAAGAGGTGGGCAGAATTAATCAGGATGGCAGTGGTTCATTTAGTTCGAGCAACAATTTAACACTTCCTTTTGGACCAGAATCAGTACAGTCCTCTGTCGATGAATCAATCTTCCTCACCCCTCACTATCAGATCACGACACGATCTCCCATGTTTACAGACGGTCGTTACATCTATATTCTCACACTGCAGCGATTCCACAGCTATAACAATAAGCAGTTCATTGTCGACATGTATGATCCCTTCACTGGCTTCACTCATATTAAAGCGAATTGAGTTGCGTTATCCCGACTCAGATGTCAACGAAGAGCTTGTTCTGAATCCCATTGTCTTGGAGCTGGGTTCATTTTATACAAATGGCCACTACCTGATGGTTGTTCTCCCACCTCCACTTGGAACAGATTACAACTTTGACTCAAAGTCTTATATTTGTCGTGCATTCAGTCTTAGCGATGGATCACTGGTAGGCAATTACTGTTTGGAGAATCAACCTATTGGTATTACTTCCACCTATGACTTTGTAAACAATGTTATTTGGAACTACTCCAGCAGTGAATCGGAAATTGGAAGATATGGAAATGAGGGATTCGGTCCAAAACACAATTTCCCAATCATTCTTTCAAGATCGTCCAATACTGGAGCCAATAGTACAAAAGGAGCAGCCGCACCTGCTTCTTCTGTCCAATCGTCTACTACCTCATCTACCTCAACCATTACCACCACTTCCAATGCAACAATGATTTCTACAACCATTACAACCTCGATGGTCGAATCAGATGACAACATGGGAATGGAACCAAAGCAAGTGGTTTCTACAGTGCTTGGTATTTTGAGTCGTCTTGCGGTGGACTACATGCCATCGATTTCGGAAAACTCCAATCATGGATCCTCCTCGACTATTCACCATCTCTATAAATTGAATGAGCCATACAGTGTGGAGGTGAATTTCAACACCTTCTCACAACTCTACTCGATCCTCAAGCACTATCAAGGACAACTGAGAATTGGCTACTCGTTAACTTCACCAAAAAACGATCGACATCTTGCGATGCATCATCTATTGCTTGCGCTTGCTCAAAGTCAACCTGTTCCGTCTCACATCAAATATTCGAAGCCTTGAACGAAATCAGCAACATTACCAAGATTCATCACGTGATTCATTGTTGAAGTGCATTGATCAAACTTTCTTACATCAGTTACGTGATCTTCTCTTGGGATTTGTTATCGATGGTGTTGAGGGATCATCTTCCAACCCACCGCCTCCACTTGTCAAGCAGTCCTCCCTCAGTGCACTCCCCTCACAGACCAATGGAACTTCTAAGGATATATTGCCAGAGTTCAATACAATTATGGAAGAATCTTGCGAGATTTTGACAATTGGACTCGATCTCTTCTACCCAACCTCACTTGACAAAGCAAACTTTGTAAAAACTTTACTCGAGCAGGTCATGAATCACAGAAAGGCTGGCTCCATCCCTATCATCCCAGGTACTAAACCAACAAAAGAAAAGGAGCGCGAAAAGGGCTACTCAATGCTCCTCAATTCAGTGTTGTCCTTGTTGGCAAACCATCCAAATGCATCATTCTTTGCTTTACCACCACTACTCTCTGAGATTCCTTCACCTTACTCGGTATTCAATTTCGAGGGAACAGAGTATCAGCTATCTGACAAGCCATTCGATCCACTCAATCTCTTTGTTCCTATCATTAAGCATCTGCTTATGGAGGCACAAGCCACCATTCCCAAGCAGAGCATTCCTCAGCTGTCTCGACATGACTCTACTCAATCTCACCTTGGATTTTCATTCTTTTCATCTGCACCTCCACCACCTCTCAGCACATCTTCACCAGCTATGAGACTGCTACTAGCAATTCAAAAAGATTTGATTCTGAGAGTTGAGAACTCAATTGTAGGAACAGATGCACCATCGCAAGCACTTGTTGCTTATTCACGTCTCCTTATGGACAAATGTAAAGAGCTGCTTCTTGGTGTACTCGACTCCGAATCAACTCAGAGAAATCAGTCAATTCTCCTCACTGATTTCAAATCATCTGTTGTTGGTGCTCTGCTCCCAACACTAATCCACTCACTCTTTTTATTTTCCTATCACATTTGGCTTGCCAAAGAATTGCTCCCTTCACTTGTTCCCTTGATAGGTGTGGTCGATCGTGTCAATCGTCGTCTACCTAAATTACTGAATCGTCCTGAACTTGGTAGACAACCACTACAGAAACGTAGTAGTTTTGTGGAAGGACCGTCACGTATCTCAGAATCCCCGCATCCCTATCATCCATTCATGAACACTCGTCAACTTGTTTCAATCCCTGGTGCAGTTTTCTTGTCGCTCGTTTTCGATGAGAGATCTTCGACCAGTACACCAGATGACTTGCTCCAGATCTTTGAGACATCAGACTCGAAGGAACCAATTGATCAGTTCTCATTATCCCAATGGCCAAAGCGTCGTATTTTGATCCCTGGTGACACTGTCGTCTTCCAATTTATTACGGGGTCGGCCAGTGGCGCATCTAATCCCTATGCATTCTGGGGATATCGTTGTAACATCATTGGACACATGCCAAATTCTGACAAAACATCTTTGCCTTGGTCATCTCATCTTGAAAAGACTATGTGTTGTTTAGCTGGTCGATTCTCAGCATCACTCATCAGCGGTGATCCCCTGAATGAGTTGGAGCTTGAAAATCGTACTATCTTAGAGTCTCCACTATTTTCTGGAGGTGTTGAAGAAGAGTATGTATCACATGTACTCTTTGGTAGTGACACTGGTATCACTGCTAGTCCGCACCCAAATCCTCAGCCCCAACCTTATCCAATTGACCTGACTGTGTGTCCTCAACATTTGATGTCACCCCAATGGAAAGCCATTCAACGTTTCTTAGTGTCTCTCGCCAAGAGATCAGGGGAGATCTATTCTCAGTCACTTGCTGATTTATGTGGCAATATATTACTGGCGAGAAAGTAAGAGGAAAAGGTAACATTAGAACTGCTCAGCAGGCGGTTATCGCAGCAATGCTCAAACATCTTGATCTTGGAGAACTAGCTATGAATTTTGCGCTGGAGATTATGCAAGTAAAATCCAGAGAAATGGCAATGTCTGCCGAATTATCGGATACAAGCTCAACCAGCTCCGGATCGAGCTCCTCGGAGCCCCAACTTAAGCCACCACAGCAGCTAATTGATGTATGGAAATCAGTGGCTCAAATAAGAACTGCAATCATACAAAGACACCAAGAAAACCTGAACAACAATATCAACTCTACAACCAACAGTGTCACTGGTGGTGCTCCAGAAGACGAAACAGCAAAGCGTCGTTCTATACATGCCACACTCAGAGAGACCATCTACAAAGAGATCACTGACAAACTTATGGAGAAGGCGATGTTCCTTCTTGAGTTGCAATCTATATTTTGTGAAAGTGAAACAACGAATATCTTAGCTGGACCCACACCCAAAGATCCAGAGAGAGCCACACTTAACTCTCAGATTTGGAGCGAAATCGTATCTGCTGTGATCAATTTTGTACTCTCTAATGTTTCACTCGACGATGTCAAGAAGATCCTAGTTAGTAGACGCTCTCGTGCATACACTCGTAGCATAGGTTTGCAGGCCATGATTGATATCTTGCGTTGTGCTTCTGATCATACAATGAAGCATGAAACACTCTGCTACATTGGTCCAGCACTCAGAAACAGTGGCCTTGTAAAGCAGAGATCACCACCCTTCCACTACCTAGATCATCTCCAAGGTTGTGGATCGAGGCTGTATAAGGATATAAAGCGAAACTTCCGTGCTCTGATGGAAGACATAGCTTCTTTACTCCAAGATCCAAACAGCGACTACACACTCAAGCTCTATGCAATCGATGCATTCACCCTGAACTTTACTTCAGAGGATGCTGATTTGCTCACAAGTGTCGATATTTTCAACAAGATTCATGGACTTATGACAAACGATTCAATTTGGGGTGGCTTGTGGTCTAGCAGCCATAGCGTAATGAGTGCACAATCACCTATAAACTCGATCCTCCTTCACTCTCAGTCATCAAGCTCGATCGGAAGTGGTGGAAGCAGCAGTAGCAATCTCTTTTCCAACAATAATAACTATGGATTTGTTGAAGAGGAGCGTGTAGAGAAGGAAAAACTTAAGCGAAATGCTAAGGCTCTGTTTAGATTCCTTGGACTTATTTGTGTAGACGGTGGACCAAACAACAACAACAAGCAAACCTCAATGACCAACTCAATGATGAGCCTCCTTGGAACAACAAACCGCTCACTAGATACCCTGAGAGATGCTTTCTTCCACTTGATGGAGACACAGCTAGAATCCTCACTTATCTATTTGCAAGAACAAAACAAGACCTACTGGCAGGGATCAGATCTTCCAGCAGCTGTATCTTCCCCACCAACATCCATTGCCAACAAAGGTCGTAGAATCATGAGAGGAGAGCGTACTACACTCAACTACGATTTTAGCGATGGACTGTCACTTCTCTACATTCTCTCAGCATTCAACTCTGTCAAACAACGTTTGATATCACCTTCGTTCCTCCATATTTTCCATTGTATTTTGCAAGTTGGAGATGAAACACACAGAAAGCTTACTCTCCGAATATTCAGAAGAATCCTCCCATATGCTCCACCCAACAAGCTGGTTGTATCTTCCAAACGTTCAAACTCAACATCATCAACGTCTTCGTCTTCGTCGACACCACCAACTTCTGCATCCACTGCCAGTCCAGTATCTAGCTCAACTACCTCACCTTCAGTGTCATCTTCAAACAGCGGCAGCAATAACAATAATAGCTCCAAGTCCCTGTTCAATCTTTTTGATTGATATTGTTGGTGCCATCAGCTACTGGGATGCTCATCTGACCTACTAGACACATCTAAGTACATAGATCCTCGTTTCTTTATCACATCCTCCAACTATAACCTCTTTCTTCAGCAATAACTACAGTACTAAATTCGACTCGTCACATTCTTACTTCTCCATGTTCGATAAAAGCACAGTTTTCCCTACCTGCTGGGATAATACGACCGCTGGTGCATCAACAATGCTCCGTTTCTCAAATGATGCTAAAATTGCTACATTCTCAGGAACCAATCCTGCTGAAATGTCACCTATAATACGCACTGACAATTTTATCCCCGAGAATGTCCCTCTATTCTACTTTGAAGTCAAGATTGAAAACGATAACAATGATAGTCGCGAGCTAAATTGCATCGTTGGACTTTTCCCATTGAACCATTTGGCACAACTTCGCTCATTACGAGATTGGAAATATGGATATGGATTCTCTGCTAGAGATGGTCACAAAGTTTGTCATCGTATCAATGCATTCCGATCTCGTATCTATGCAACAACATTTACTCGAAACGATGTAATTGGATGTGGTTGGAATCGTAAAGAAGGAAAAGTATTCTTCACCAAGAATGGTAAATATCTTGGTACTGCCTTCAAAAATGTATATGGAGACTATTTCCCTGCCGCCCAGCTTGGTGCAGGTGTTTCTTTGTCCGTCAACTTTGGTCATGTCGTTCCATTCCTCTACGATATTACACCATTGATTTCTTCGCACTTGGATCTCTCGATTACAGAAAAGAACCAGCCATCCATGGCACTCTCGTATGTTTCTGAAGTTGTTTCACTTCTTCGTATACTACTACGTACACCACTCTGGAAACCTTCTCTACAGAAGTACATTGAGGATGGACTTAAACTGCTCCCCTCTACTATAGTTTTGGAGACAATGAAGCCGACTGCTCCACCTTCCACTCAATCTCTTCTGCATGTGTTCTCGACGATCACATTGCTGGCTGGACATCTTGATGGAATTTTGGGTTGGAGCCAGAGTTCAAGTGGAGCTTGGCTCTGGAAGATTTGAGCATGGAACAGTCATCGAATACTCTCCACTCAGCAATCTTAGTCGTATTCTACTTGATAGCAATATATCAAAGTTGACAAAATCGGTTTCACCATCGTCGATATCTCAAACCTATCACCGAAGTTTCGATTGACTTTAGCCAATTCTTGCCTTCACTTTCGTCAATCCTCCCTTCACTTTCGGTATTCCTTCGTCCCACGACAACATCGCTACCACCACTGATCACAAATCCACCAATACCAGTTCCAATTCCAACTCTACAGGAAATAATTCATCAACATCTTCGTCTTCCCTCCAAGAACCAAACCATGATATTCAGGACAAATCAACGTAACATTTTATCTCTTTATTAAATCACGTGTGATGAAGATTCTTGGTTCACTTCTCAAGTACCCTGAGTGTGCCAAATACACTCTTGATGAAATCCTCATTCCGATCCTGGTGGAGTTTGCTCTTGGACGTCCAATACAGTTTTTGGATGAACCAAAGATTGAAAAAAATGGAGCGTCTCTCTTTCATACTCAAAGAGAGAATCTATGACTCCTCTTTCAAGCTATTTATCACAGGAGAATCACTCTCAGCCACAGCTGCAACAGGTAGCTCTGCTTCCATGAAAAAGTCTGATAGCTTTGACGAGCCACTCATCACTGAACTAGACATTGATGAGATAATGAAAATGAACGAGACAGAGGAATTCGATGAGTTTGGAATGATAGATCTGGAAGGTGATGACTCACTTGACTCCAACCGCAATCAAGATGATGAGAGCGGCGGGTAGTCGTGGCAATAGCTTAAGTGGTCATCAGAAGAAAGGCAGTTGATGTTAAATCTCGTCAGAAACTCCGCCAATTCATCTAATGCCAACAATAGCAATAATATAGCTCCTGCGGCACATGGCTCCAATAACACAAGTG
>RCNN01000154.1:0-100456 GCA_003667245.1 Heterostelium multicystogenum | reverse complement strand
AGATATGTCATCTATTATTATATATATAAGTAATACTTATAACTAAATAAGTTATAAATATTGCCTTATTTGTTAATGTTTGTATTCGTATTTTGGTTTGTTTTTCGAAAACAATACACCCCGAAACAAACAAATAAACAAATAAATAAATAACAACTCAAATTAAACAATAAAAATATTATTGTTTACCACCCCCATGACTATAGAAAAAACCCAAATGTAAAATGTACATTATTTATATCTTTCAATTCTATTATTATTAATAGTAATAATAATAATAGTATAAGTACATGTCATCATCATTTAATATTATTATATTTATTTAATCTCTATCTTTTATTATTATTATTATTATTTATTATTATTTATTATTATTATTTATTTGATATTATAATGAATATCATTCAATCTAAGATTATCCAAATTTACCTATTCAATACAATACAATAAATAATACAATTTGAATCATCAAAATCAAATAAGAATAAAAGTAGTAATAAATTATCTAAAAATCTATTGATTTAAAGAAGTACTAAAGTGAAGATAAGCTAAGCTAACTAATAATAGATAGGAACTAGAATATATTTCTTGAGTGTTGGAATTAACTGATTGATTGGTTCAATAAAAATTAGATTATCAAAATAATTATAAAAATTAATAAATCAACAATCACAGTTTTCAGTACAATTCTTACAAAAAAACAGTTGTCAAACTACTCCTTGTCAACAATCTGTTTATAATAACAATAAAAATTGGAAAATTGGAAAATTTAAACACTAATTTTTAAAATAATAATAATAATTTTAATTAAATCAATTCATTCATTTCGTTTAGAATTTAGAATTTGTAATATTAATAGAATAGACATATTATAGAGAGACAGAATAACAAACTAACTGGTTAATTTTAAAAATATTAGCATTCAATTCTGGCCCAATAGCAAAACAACAGCCGATGTTTAAGCAATAAGATTAGTCATTGCAAACATTGAATAACTTATATTATAGATAGTATCAGATAGATAGATAAAGAGATAGATAGATATAAGATAGATTAGAATAGATTCATACTAGGATACAGCTCTGTTATTGTTATATTATATCTTGTTTTTTTAATATATAGAGAAAGAAGAAAAGACTGACTGTTCTGAGACAGCAACAGCAATCTAACTAATTGTTGGTGAGGATGACTTTCGCTTCAAAAGCAAAACATCCTCTACGACTTTTGTAAACGATAACAATGATCTAAATAAGTTGAAATCATCGTTGTCGCAGCGAGCTATGGCTAGAAGAAGTGTTTGTCTCAACTCAACACTACTTGCATCTACTTTTGGTCAAGACAGCTCAAAAGAAGAGCCGATCAATGTTAGTACCTCAAAGATAAAATCACCATTGAAATCGGAAAAAAGATAAGGACAAAGATAAAGATAAGGAAAAGGACAGTAAAGACAACAACAGCGGCAATGGAACAACAAATGTTATATCACCCTCCAAGATTCCTGAGAGGCCAAGTATAAAGCCAGGATTTCGAACAAACACTACATCATCATCTCTAAAGAGCAATAACAGCAACACCTCTACGACTACAACTACAACAACCACTACAACTACTTCTTCATCTTCCACAACAACAGGAAGTAATACATTGAATTTTAGCAATGTTTTATCAAGTAGTGGCCTCCTCTGCACCAAAGCCGATCGAATACATTGAGAAATCCCTGTAACAACATCAAGCAATATTAGTAATAGTAATAGTAAATAGTAATAGCAATATCAATAGCAGCAGTAGTAGTAGTACAAATGGAGGCGGTGATGAGATTCAAATCAAACATACTGCCTCTTCACTTCAAAAGATGAAAACTCTGGATAATAGAAAGCGTTCAAATACTATATCTAGCAGTATTTTCAGCTCATCTTCAAATCTAAAATCAAATAGCTCGACATCTACTTCCAACAAGAATCATGGTGAGACTGGTCTCGAAAATAAGATCGACAAATCGACTTCAACAACAGCACCTTCATCGTCATCGACTGCTTCTTCCCACAAACACCAAATGATATAGAAAGCAACAGCAATGAAGCAACAACCGACCAGCAACCATCTGCTGCCACCTCTGCAGCAGTAAAGCCAAAGCCAAAAGAAGATGTGTTCACTAGGTTATCATCTATCACCAAATCGAGTCGATCACGATCGCTTTCAGTTGGACCATCATCAGCCCCTCAAACCAGCTTCTACAGAAACATCCAAAGACTCCTCCAAAATTAGCAAAATCATTCCAAAGATTCTCAGATCATCATCAAAGAAGGATATAAACATACTACAAAGGAGAACAAAGACAATACATCAACGACAACATCGTCTTCCTTGAAACCGTCTAAAACATCACCCATCAAATCAACTTCAACAATATCAACACTGTCAGATTCCACCGCATCAATTTCACTCACCTCTTCAACCACACTTTCTCCAACCAAATCGCTCTCCAGCTATAAATGCACCATGACACCAACAGGTATGCAAGTTTACCCAAACTACAAGCACTTAAGTCATTAGCTCAGTACTAACATTTACACTTCTATTTAGTTGCCCTCAAGTTGTATATTAATGAGTTGACATTGGCGGAGCAATCGGAGATTATGAATTTCCCACAAATTTATTTCACAGGTAACACAACACAGAAGACCAAATTCAACAGAAATCTACCAAACAATGATTATGACAACGACCAAGGCGACTACAAGATTGTCGAACACGACCACATTGCCTATCGATATGAAGTTCTCTCCATTCTAGGTCAGGGTTCCTTCTGTCAGGTCGTCAAATGTCACGATCACAAAACAGGTCAACTGGTAGCACTTAAGATTCTTAGAAAACCAAAAGCGATTCTATACTCAAGCACTTACAGAGATAAAGATATTGGACTTCCTTAAAAAATAATGTAATTATAGAATTAAGCGAGGCACTAGCCATAGATATTCATGATACTAACATTAGACCTACAGGATCCAAATTCATCAGCCAACATTGTACATATGAATGATAACTTTGAATTTAGAAATCATTTATGTATCACATTTGAATTGCTAAGCATGAATCTTTATGATTTCCTAAAGAACAATCAATTCCAAGGTTTCAGTATTGGTTTAATCAAGAGATTTGCAGCTCAACTCTTAACATCTTTGAGATTCCTTTCAAAGAGACATATTATTCATGCAGACTTAAAGGTAAATATCACAAACAAAATATACATTTATCTTGTTACTCTAGAGCTAACTCCAACTGACATCATATTATTACTAAATAGCCCGAAAATATATTATTAAAGCAGCCAAACAAAGTCAGGAATTAAGTTAATTGATTTTGGAAGTAGTTGTTTTGAGAATGAACAAAGTAAGCTCCACAATCAAATATGACAAATCAAATAACATTCTAACAAATAATATATCAAATTAAGTATTTACATATATTCAAAGTAGATTCTACAGATCGCCCGAAGTTATTTTAGGTATTAAATACGATAAGGCAATCGATATTTGGAGTTTGGGATGTATATTAGCAGAGTTGTACATGGGTGCACCATTGTTCCCAGGAAACGACGAACCAGAGCAACTGGCATGTATTATAGAAATTTTTGGAGTACCACCTCCCTTCGATCATTAGCGCCTCAACAAGAAGAAATGTCTTTTTCGACGACAGCGGAAAACCAAAGGCAGTACTAAAACTCCGTCGGCGAAAGAGTATGGAGTCGCCACTAAAACACTTGCTGAATCAATGAGAACTGACGACCAGGACTTTATCGACTTTATTGAACAATGCCTAAAGTGGGAGCCATCAAAGCGTTTGACACCGGAAGAAGGCCTCAGACACAAATGGATAAGCGATCTCACAAGTGTACCATCAACAACAACTACAACCACAAGCACAAGCACAAACAAAGAAGAGTCATAATATAATAATTTGCTTACATCAAAATAACAACCATTATTTCCATAATACATGATTATTAAATTAATATAACATTCCACAATTTTAAAATTAATGTTAAAAGATATCTTTAATCTTTCCAAAACAAAACAACAATTGAATGTAGATGTAAATGTATGGGACCAATCAATTCAATCATTTATTCCAAGTTGTACAACTCATTCCCCAATGATAATTGACACCTCAATGCCAACCAAAAGTTACAACTACTTCTTCGCCTTAATTAAAAGCTGATCTAAACTTCTTCCAAAATGGACTGAAATATTTTCATGGATAAATTACCCAAAAATTCTAATTCTATATTCATATATGTACAGGTAATTAATATGTCTCTAAATGTAAATATTAATATGATATTTTGCATGGTTGTTTTGTTTTTGATTTTTGATGTTTTTTTTTTCGGAATTTGAAAGGACACCTACAGCACATGAATTGCCTGATTTAATAAAAAATTAACAGTTTTTAAATTGTTAATTTAATCAAACTTTAAAAAATCATACTTATTACACTCTATTCATTTCCTTTTTAAATTAATAATAATAATACTAGTAACAATAATAAATTATATTTATAAACTATATTCCATATCAATCATCAAAACTATAGTTATAGCTTTAGATTGAATAAAATGTTGTCTTTCAAGGATATTCAAGATAAATTTCCACAGTCATGGATAAAGAAGCCCAATCAAATCGATATATTGGAAGATATATTTGAGGAGTTTGCTAAATTGGGTGTGTGGTCGAAAGACGATCCCGAGCATCGTGCTTTGAACAAGAAGATAACGCCATTCTCCAACTATATTTGGCCAAGTCTGAATAAAGAAGACTTACTACTAGCGGCAGAGTTCAACAATCTTTCAATTCTCTTTGACAATTGTATTGAACATGTCAATATGGATGCTGCAAAAAACATAACCGAGAGATTCACAAGCATATTCTATATGGAGAGACTAGAGGACGATCATAACCCACTTGAAAACTTGGCCTATGTAGTGTGCAAAAGAATAAGGATAGAGCTGGCAACAGAATTGACTTGTTCAACCTTCTGAAGGGATCAGTCATCGACTATTTCGACTCGATAATTCCATTTAAAAAATATCAAGGTGAGTGTGGATCTGGCACTGTTAGTCATCAGATCAATGTGATTAATCCCATTTATAATCTTGCTTAATAGAACTTTGAAGGTGAGCCAGAGATGGAACTATTTTACTTTCTCCGTAGGAATAACATTGGATTGATAGCAATTGCAAATATGACACTTTTGTTGACAGTAAGGAATATGAATGTTGCTATATTCTTGGATCCAATTTGGGTGAAACTTCTCGAGTCAATCAGTATCATCTGCTCATTGTACAACGACTTGTTCTCCTATGAAAAAGAAATCAAAGAAAAAGATATCAAGATGAACTCCTTCCATTTTCTTCAAATCAAAAAAAATATGACCTTGGAAGAATGCTTTAGTTATTTTGTAGTGGAAATTGAGAATTGGCTCAACAAATATCTGGAACTAGAAAAACTAGTTATTGAAACATATATACAATCATTCAACAACGAAGAGAAGCAAGAAATCAACGAGATATTCGACCATCTCCATGATATTATGAGCGCACTGCTCACTTGGCCACTTCAATCAGAAAGATACCAATCCGAAGACTCCATATTTAAAGAACTTAGAAAACCAAAATCCAGCCCAAATAATAATAATAATAATAACAAAGACCAACCAAATAATACGACCAATAGTAGCCCTAATTGCTCAGACTAATACACTACTTAATAAATTTATAATTATAAGCTTAGACAAACTTTATAGTTATATAGTTTTTTTTTTTTTAACTTTTTTTTTGGTTGTATTTTTTTTTATTATTTTTAATTATTACTTCCAACTTAAAGTTAAGGGACGATAGACTGAAACATGTGGATAGTTGGGTAAGATATAGGCCATTGTCTAGGACGTTTAGTTCTTCTCTTCCTTCTTTTCAGCGAGGATTTCAGAGAACTTTTGGAATGGAGCCTTCTCGAGTGGGGTAACCTTCCAGAGATCTGGGGTAAGGTAAGCGTAGGTCTTGGTGATGGCAGCGAAGGTGGCCAAGACGAAGTTACCCATGGTTCTGGTCTTACCTCTTGAGGAGGTGTAGACATCCTCAACACCAGCGTATTGGAGGAGCTTCTTTGGGACACGAGCAGCTACGATACCAGTACCACGTGGGGCTGGAACGAGACGGAGGGCGACGGAACCACACTTTCCGGTAACCTTGGTTGGGACAGTGTGTGGAGCTCCGAGCTTGGAACCCCAGTAACCACGACGAACTGGGATAACAGAGAGCTTGGCGGCCATGATAGCACCAGAGATGGCAGTGGCAACTTCCTTAGCACACTTGACACCGAGACCAACGTGACCGTTGGAGTCACCAACAACGACGAAAGCCTTGAAACGGGTACGTTGACCGGCACGGGTTTGCTTTTGGACTGGCATGATCTTCATGACTTCGTCCTTGAGTGACAAGAACTTGTCGATGATTTGATGTTCCTTGATTGGGAGGGAGAACAAGTAGATCTCGTGGATCGACTTGATCAAACCTTGAGCGACGAGTCTACCTAACTTGGTGACTGGAGTCCACTTCTCGGCATCTCCACCACGACCACGTTGTCCACCACGTTGTCCTCCACGTTGTGCTCCACGTTGTGGTCTAGCTCCACGTTGTTGTCTGTCTCCACCTGGACGTCTTTGATCGGCTGCGGTATTAGTTTCAGCCATTGCTTTATTGAGTAGTAGGTTGTAGGTTTGGTTTCTGATTAGACTACTGTACTTAAGCTAACTATTGTATAGAATAATAACTTACATCTTCTTTCTTAGTTATCGAAATTTGATTTACTAGGAATATCTGCTGATTGAGTCAAGCTGTCTTGGATTCTAACATGCGCACTCACTGCTCCGCAGAGACCACCTAGCATCCCAGCCACTGTCGAAATTTTATTTTTTTCAATTTAAATTTGATATTTTTTAAAAAATTCACTTCATGCATTACGAACTACATTTTTCTCTTCCTAACTGTGTTGTGTGGTGTCTATCGTAGTTATTGTGATTGTGTTAAATATTGAAAAATATTAATAAAATTTATAAAAAAAACAAAATTAAAATGAATTGAATTTGGTGAAGTTACACACACATAATCAAAACTTTTAATTTAAATTTAAAATATTATTATTATTGTTTTTTTGTTGTTTCCAATATATATTTTTAAGAATTATACATATATTAATATACATATAAATTTATAACTATGTCAATGATTGATTTTGATAAGATCTCAACAAGTTTACATCCAAACTATGAGAGTGAATTTGCTAAGGAAGTAGAGATGGCCGAATCTCAACATTTTGAAATGCCTGCTTCTAGAGTATGTAGATGAAGATGAAGATAGTGTAGATAGGTCTTTGTTGGTCATTGTCCTTTGATAGGAAGAAGAGAAGAAGATAGATAGAAGATAGACTATAGATTTAAATTATATGATATTAATGATTCTTTATTTACAGCCAGGTGATTTCTTAGAGCAAGTTTGGGATCATCCAAATGCACCAAAAACCAATCGAAATGGCACATGGTACAACTACATTGGCTTTTGTATATGGAGGTGGTGTTATTGTAACTGTAGATTCAAAGTCAACTCAAGGTAGTTATGTAGCATCTAGAACCGTAAAGAAGGTTATCGAAATCACACCATACTTATTGGGTAAATGGCTGGTGGTGCCGCCGATTGCTCCTATTGGGAACGTGAGCTTGGTCGTCAATGTAGATTATATGAACTTAGAAACAAAGAGATGATTTCAGTTGCAGCTGCATCAAAGATTCTTGCAAATATTGTATATGGATATAAGGGATATGGTTTATCAATGGTATGTTAATAGGTCTCTTAAATACTAGAGTATTGTACTGATTACGATGTAAATTAGGGTACTATGGTTACTGGTTGGGATAAGACAGGTCCATGTTTATATTATGTAGATAGCGAAGGAACTAGATTGAAGGGACAGAGATTCTCAGTTGGATCTGGTTCTACCTATGCATATGGTGTCCTCGATTCAGGTTTCGATTGGAATATGACTGACGAGCAAGCTTACGAGTTGGGTCGTCGTTCTGTATATCATGCTACTCACCGTGACGCAATGAGTGGTGGTTTCATCAATGTTTATCATGTACAAAAAGGATGGATGGAAGAAGATCTCATCCGACGACTGTTTCCAATTATATCAAAAGTACTACAATGTCAAAGCAACTGGTGTTGATGCTGGTAACAACAATAACAACATCTAAGAGAATGTGATTATTTTATACCAAGATTAACAAGAATATAAGTAAAGTAGAATAGGATGACACATTAGTAGTAATAGTAATAATATTACATCTGTATCAAATGCTTTTGATATTTCTTTTTTGTATACAAAACCAACAAACACCTCAATCATCAAAAATAAATAGAATAGACAAGCACTTCAATGATCATGGCGATTGTTCTTAAATTAATATATTATATTGTTGTTTTATTTTGACCATTCGAATCTCTGTTTAAAAGCTTATATAGCTTCTCGTTGTGAGGTCTAAAGTAGTCAACCAAAAGTTTTTCTTGTTTCTGGATTCATATCTGTAATGATGTCCAGCATTTTTGGGAGTGAATTCACCATAATCAAAAGCTGGTAAACCTAAAAATTCTTCTAAATCTCTTAAAAACTAGATTGTTGTTTAAATTAAATAGAAAGACCATTGTTAGTTTGGTAAGAAGACTAGGTGGATGCTGGATTGAGCAGAATAATATTAATTTACCTTTTTCTGGATATGTTTGAATATCTTCGTATCTAATAAATAAAATTTGTTCCATTGGGAAATATGATAGCCATTGGTATAGTTGTTCGTAGTATAAAGCTCTTGGCGATCATTCCAAATGATGGATGTCCCGAGGTGTGAAAGTATGGTTCCTGTTTGGAAGCACTTGTCACATTTGGCACACTCTTTGTAGAAGGTCCAGTTCTTGTAGTTGTGGTTGAACAAAGAATGGATTCTCCAAAGTAAATTCGTCTTCTGGTTTGTTTGTTTTTTTGAATTCTTCTAGTTGTTCTTTGTATCTCTCTTGTCCACGTACGCATGTATCAATGACGTCGATTTCCTCGTTAATCATTGTTTCGAAATCGACTGGGTCGGTGATCTTGGGAGCGGACTCACGGTTACGAGAGATCCACTGTATGGAGAAGTGGTATTGTGAGAAGACACGATCGACTGGATCACGTAGCATCATCACCAGCTTCACATTTCGGAGTGTGGAGAACATACGAGCTGCGGTGAATGGGTTGTTGACATAGAATGGAGTAAGCTTCACCAATGAGCTTTGGTTGCTCCATTGCGAGAGGCTCGAAATGCTCAGCGTAGTAATCGATTCCCTTTGAGTTGTAGAAGCTGTTGAAGTACCAGATCTCCTTCTTAGTGTGCTTGGCAACAAGAGGGTGACGCTGAATGTAGTAGTCCAAGAAAGTGGTACCAGCTTTCATGGCACCGATAATGATAAAAGTTGGGTAGACACAGGGTCTTTCCATCGAGGGGGAAACAGGTGTTTGGGATGGTTTTTTTTGCCTTTTCTTGACGATCCTTCAAAATCCAAGGCAATGCTCTCGTATTCGTCCGAAGGCATATAATCTTTCTTTGGCATTCCATCGCGCTCGACCAAGCTGTTTCCTATGCTCCCTAGCTTTTTGGTGACATCGTGGAGCTTCTGCTCGATCTTCGATTGATGTACTTTCTGTTGCTCCAAGACCTCGTTCAACTGAGAGCAAGACGAGTTCTGATATTTCGGTGCTATTGGTGGTGACATAGATCTGGAAAGCGATCACCCCCATGAAGGCGAACAACAGTACATATAATATTTGCTTTTTTTTCAATCATTTCATCCAAAGACTCTCAATCCAATCAAATTCAAAACTCTCTTTATCTTTTCTTTATATATATACAGAAAAAAAACAAAAAAGAAGAGTCCAAAAAAAAAAAGAATGATAATACTAAGCTATTATTAACTATTACTATTTTATTATTATTATTATTTATTATTATTATATGGTTTTAGTCCAAGGTTACTGATTATTCATCAAACTTGAAAATAAATAAAAATACTAATATTATTATTATTTAATATTGTTGAAAAAGAAAATAAAAAAAAATCGTAACATAAACAACCAAGAAGTTGAGAATTGGAGTGTTTTTTTGTTGGAGATGGTTCATCTAAGTTGCAATGATAATTATCATCTGTGTGTGTGCCGCCGGTAGCATCCAAAACAAAAAAAAAACAAAAACAACACCTCAACCGACCAACATAGATA
This sequence comes from Heterostelium multicystogenum, assembly GCA_003667245.1. Taxonomy (NCBI): domain Eukaryota; phylum Evosea; class Eumycetozoa; order Acytosteliales; family Acytosteliaceae; genus Heterostelium; species Heterostelium multicystogenum. Next base: position 90,107 of record RCNN01000154.1, on the reverse strand, counting down.
AAAATCTTCACCATGAAATTTATTTATGTGCGTGTTTTGTGATGTCAGGAGAAAAATCCAAAGAAATTTTGCTGACGAAATTTGTTTGGAAATTTTGATGGTTGTCCATACTATTGTATGATGGGAGTGTTTGTCAATTAAGTAATGGTTATTGATGCAACAGCGATGCTGCAAACAAATGAAATATAAAACTACGGATATTTAAATTTAAAATGGTTTATTGAATAGCTGATATTAAAGTTGCTAAAATTTTATACCAATATTAAATTCTTATTTCCACTATTTCATCGCCTCTTGTAAATCCTAAAACTTGGTTGATTCTCTGTGAATGTGTTCCAATGAGCTTCGATATCTCTTGGCTACTGTAGTTGGTGATACCACGAGAAATTTCCTGATTGTTGGTGTCCAGGATGGATATGAGAGAGTCACAGTCGAATTCTCCGATTACTCTGATAATTCCAAATGGCAAGTAGTGATTTAGCACGCTGGCTAATAGCTTGCACTGCACCATCATCGATTACAATTGAACCTTTGGGCTCAACAAAGTATTTCTTTTGAAGCATGAGGGTTTCGGCTGCGATGTCTTGCGCAGTTGCAATTGCAATCGCTGAAATTGCAGTCTTATCGCTACCAGAGTCCTGTGATGCTTGTGAGGCTTCCGTTATCTTCGAGGCAACTTGTCCTTCGTGTGAATGTGTAATGTTATGTATCTTCATGAGTTTCCAATACTTTCTCTCGAGTTGGAAAACGTGTTCGTCATAATCTCCATCTTTCGTAAGCTGGCAGCAAGTTTCAAAAGGTAGTCCAAGTTTCGTCCACTGGGACCTACCGATCTGAATATTTGGAGTGCTATGTTTTCGATTGTGTCGCTTCCTAAATATTCACTGTTGTCGTGTGATGCTAAATATAAATAATGCCTTTCCGTGTGGAGAGTCTTTTTCCATTGACAAAAACATCTGTTTCCAATCTTTGATATCCTCCTTTTTCTCTATAGTCTAGATTCTTTAAAATGATTTCTGCCTCTTCGTCGGGAATGCAATATACAGTACCCCATGTAATCCAATCATCTCCTGTATAGTCATCTGGTTGTTTAATTAATGTTACAACTCGACCAGGTGCTTCCTATTAGAAATAGATTAGTTTTCCCCAAAATACATGTGCTGAATCTGGGTAGGTTTATTACTTACAGGTGTTCCTCTGTGGTCTGTACTACCTTGGTAGAACATTCTTCTATATCCTTTAATATAAGCATTGAATTTTCTAACATACGGAAAACCCTATTCATATTTAATAGATGTAAAGAATTATTATTAATTGTTTTTATAGAATGATGTGAATAGGATATACTTACAGGTCTCCATAGGATACTACCGTATCCAAACAAGCAAACTAGCAAGTCTTCGCACATTTTATAAGTTTAATAGTTTCTAAATAAATAAATAATACAAAAGATATAGAAAAATAAATAGTGAAGTAATGAGTGATAGTTTATCAATAATAAGATTGACTTTTAAAACTATTATAATATAAATAATGGTATATATCTAATTAAAAGTATTGTATTTGGTTGGAGATATTAATAATAATAATAGTAATATGTAGTATACAAGTAAATGTATGTAAAGTAATGTAAAGTAATGTAGTTTTATAATTTAATCTATTATTATTATTATTTAAATATTGTTGCTACTGTTTGTTCTGTTTTTATTTTTTGTTGTTGTAGTAGTAGTAGTAGTTGATAGTTGATTTTAATAGCAATGTTAACAAGACAGATAATTCGTTCAATTTAAATTGAAATAAGTGTTTTATTATTATTAATATTAATGTAATAATAAATTTGATTTGATTTGATTTTTATTTTTATTAATATAATATGATTATTATTAATATTTTTCAATTAAAATCAATATTAACACTAAAACGATGAAATAAATAATGTAATCTATCAATAAACTTGAATAAAGATATCTTCAGATATTTGTTATTGTTATTATTGTGTTGTTTTGCGTTGCTGATAGGATAAAATAAGATAAGATGAAAGTGAAAGTGAAAGTATATAGGTTGAAGATTGCAGGTTGCAGAGGTTGAGAGTTGAAAAGGTAAGATTGATTATTAAAATATATTTATATTTAAAATAATCAAATAACAATTAATTAATTGATTGTATTGTTGTGGTTGTATTATTATATTATAATGTAGGTATGTATGAATGAATGTGGTTGTTGTTTATACAAAGGGTAGCATAGCATGAAGATTAGATTGTATTATTGTTGTTGTTAGTGTTTTTGTTGTTGCAAAAATAAATATAAAATAGATGGATTAAAGGTAGATAGTTTTGGGATTTTGAAAAAAATGAGAATTATATTTTAATTGGATTTTTTTTTGTAAAATTTTTTGTGAACATTCCGAAGATAAGATCGAACTGTCTTCTATAACCAAATAGGAATTCACTGGAATCATTAATCAAAAAAAGGAAAAGTCAATGGAATATTAAAAATAAAATTCAGCGCAAGGACTCGTCTTGCTATCATTCATATCATTGTACTTGATCATGCAATTATAAAGATGTTTGATTTATTATAATATTAATTACTGATTCGAATTACAAAATCCTGATTTTGTCATTCAAAAGAGAACCACACACTGGTCGAATAGCTCGATATTTATTCACCTGTGATGTCATCACATCCAAATATCATGTGTTTTGTTTAGAAAGTAATCGTCAGACAATTCAATGCCTATTTCAATAATAGAAGTGGTAGTTGCACTGGAAGGAGCCTCCTTCCAGATTCTGAGTAATGAATAATGTGTACTTCCGGCGTCAGTCCTACTTGTAATATTGTCTGTCTGGAATTTGCCCAAAAAACACACGTGTAGGAGCAGAAAAAAGAGGTGGTGGTAGTGGTGGTAGTGGTGGTGTAAATTGCCAGATCGATCAAGTGATCATCAGATCTATCTATAATTGTTTATTGAAAGTGACTGGTACTAGTCGTCCAATTAATCAACTGACACCTCCGAGGACTCTTTCCACTGGCAGAAATTGCATTGCCGACTGTCGGCTCCCTTGGGGCAGTAGAGATAGCCTGAGCACTTCATGCGTGGATTTCTGCAAATGTAGGAGCGGACACTGTTTTCAATCTCGGGTGTTGTTCGAGTGCACCTGACACATGAGCACTCAAAGAGGTAGCTGCTCTTCAGCGATTGCACTCGCTCGTGTGGATTCATTGTGACGTTGATGTAGGAGATGCATATTTCCTCGTCGGCCGCAATGTCTCGAATCGCCACGATGTCAATCGACTTTCCGCGCTGCACACGTGCCGCATTTGGGTAGCAGCTATGATTAAAAAGTGACGCATCGATGTAGAGCGCCAGTCCAAAGCACTCTTCGTAGTTCTTCCAGAGTCCAAAGCAGTTACGCGTCGACATTGTCAGCAGCTCCAAAATATCGGTTTCTTCAATTTCATACATCACATTGGCAAACGCTTTCTTGATGATCGATGCCATTCTCCTAAGCAGTTTCTTATCGTCTTTATTTACAATTTCATCGAACTTTCCAACAAGCAGCGATATCCTATCTCTAATAATTGATTTCTTCTCTTCATTACTACTACTACTACTACTACTGCTGCTGCTATCATTACTATTGCTGTTGCTTTCTGTACAGTTTTGGTTGTCGACATTTGTGTCAGTCTTAAAGTAAGGTGTCAATGATAAATAGTTGATGATCATGTGTATCTCGGTGACGTGATGAAACGCCAGTCCTGCAGGTTGCTGCAGGTTTCTGAGGACCAAGCACTCGAGATTTGTATGATAGTGTTGTGGCGACGACAAGTCGATGTAGCGAGTAGATTCATCTCTATGGGAGTAGTGTCCAAGTTGATAGCATCTCTGTGAGCAGTAGAACACACGGTCACAGCCAGTGCAGGGTATATATAGCTTTTGCTTGTTGTTGGCCAGCTGCTTCCTCGTCTCCAAGTAAGTAAAGCAGAAATAGCATACTTGCTTAATAAGATAAGGTTCGAATGCAAAAGCAATGAGGGTTGCTCACTGTGAAAATGACAGTATCCTTCGGCTTTTGGTTCTTTCGCCACGATGTATCTGCCTTTGTCAGCACTGTCCACTATGAGCAGACTGCTTTCATCACTGATATAATTGTGTAGTTTACCATCCATCATTAAAAAAGAGACAGACAGATCAGATATATAAATATATTAAACAGCTGATTGATCAGTTGACAAAATAGATTTTTGCTAATTTAAATTTGGTGTTTGATCAAACAACACACCCAAAAATTGATTTCTTTGCAGATGAATCATAAATCTGATGCTGTTGATATGTTTTACTTTTCCAAACATTTATTATTATTACTAATTAGTTTATTGATTGGTTGATTGATTTATTAGGCATTGATTGTGGTGGTGGTGGTCGATGGAGTGGTTGGCTTGTTTTCCAATGATTGTAAAATCTCTTTAACTTTAGTGGTGAATCCTTCTCTTGAGATGGTAAGTTCCTCCTTTGTTTCCATGATTTTCAAATTTGAGTGATTGGGTTTCTAGTTCGCTGGCACCAAAGAGAATAGTGAGTGGTACTTGAAGTTCGCTGGCAGCATCAAAACTGTTTACGTTGATTTGGTGTGCTTCTGTAGGTAAATTCAGCGTTGATTCCAGCATTCCAAAGCTCATTGCAAATCTTCAATCTCTCGTCCATCTTTCCTTCTTTATCCATCTGTACAACATATACTTGGGTTGCGTTTTGTCTAATCTTAATCTTGTTCTAAATGTCGAGAAGTTTAATTACAGTAAGTAATGGTTGTTTGTGTTCGGACGAACAGAACATATCTCACCTTTAATGCTTCTTCTTCGAGAATTGAGAAGATTCTTTCAATACCAATGGAAAATCCGACTGATGGGACTTGTAAACTTCCATACATTCCAACGAGACCGTCGTATCTACCACCAGCAGCAATTGATCCACGGTCAGAGTCAGTGACTACAGCTTCGTAGATGATACCAGTGTAGTAGTCCAAACCTCTGGCAAGTGAGAGATCGAATGAAACTTTGTCAATGACACCAAGACAGTTGAGGTAACCAAACAATGTTTCAAGTTTCTTTCAAAACTTCGAGTGCTTCCTTGCTCGAGTCGCAAAAGGCCATCCTTACGAATACGCTCCAACATTTGGAATGGCTGTCCGTTCAACTGTACGAATGTTTGGATCTTGTCAGCAACGGCTGGATCCAAGTGTTTGACTTCGACCATCTCCTTTCTGACCTCCTCCCATGGAGATTTGTCAAGCTTGTCGACTGCAGAGCAGATGGCTCTGAACTTGTCTTCTGGGACACCGCAGATTGCGAAAATGGCATCCAAGAGACGACGGTGATTCAACTTGATCAAGTAGTTTCCAACCTTGATTTGATCCAAAATCTCGCAAATCAACTTGATGCACTCGGCATCTGGAATCATCAAGTCGTACTCACCGGCAATATCGAAATCGCATTGGTAGAACTCACGGAAACGTCCCTTGGTCATGACGGGATTGTCACGACGATATACACGTGCAATGTGGTATCTCTTGATATTTCTGATACGATTCATAGCGACATAACGAGCGAATGGCACAGTCAAGTCGTAACGAAGTGAACAGATTTCTCCACCTTGATCATCGAGATCGTAGATCAACTTTGAATCTTCACCATATTTTACCAGTCAATGTTTCCTAAATTGATAGTTAACCATTGTAATCACTCTAATTAGCTAACTGTACTGCTTGCACTTGATTATGAATCTGGCTGAACTGCTGCTGTTGCTGCTGCGTTGTCGCAGAGGAACAACATGCATTCCTGTTGTTGGTGCTCTAGACAAGCAAATCAATCTTACCTTCAACTCAAATACAGGTGTTTTCGATGGTGACGGCACCGTGTCTCTTGAAGCAAGTCTTGAGGGTGGCAAAGAGCTCCTCACGAATAGTCATTTGCTCTGGGCTGTAGTCTTGGGTACCCTTTGGTGTCTTGAGGGTGAATTTCTTTGCCTTCTTCTCGGCACCACCAGCAGCAGCCTTGGCGGCATTAGCAGCGATGGCAGCAGCTTTCTTCTCCTCCTTGATTCTCAACTTTCCAATTCCTCAGCAGAGACAGTTGCTGTGTTTGGCTCCGACATCTTGTCTTATCTTATCTTCTTATCTTAATAATAGATCAACAACCGAATGAAAAACACATTTACTAATGACACCCTTCTACCACATTCCCAAACTCATTCAAATAAAAAAATAAAAACATAAAAATATAAAATAATAAATAATATAAAATCAATGATTTTGTATTAATACTTTATTCTCAATTTGAACAAGTTGTTTGTTTTTGTTATTTTGTTGTTATTTGAGTTTGAGGATTATTAAATAATATCTGTATGTCTACTATATTCTTAATCTTTCTAATAATATTTGTTTTCTTTACAAATGTTTTGGTCTTTAGATTTGACAAAAATCCATTATTGTATGGTAAATCTAAGTTACCTATGCTTGTAGAGATAACATCCTCTCATTACTACTGTAAGAATACCATACCATACTACGTAGTATGGTATGGTTTGTATGGTCTATGGAGTGGACATTGCAAGTCTTTCAAACTAGGTCTACTATGATTTATCAGAAATTAATTTGAACCAAAAGATGTTGGATTTTCTTGTTTTTTTAAATTTAATTATAAAATTGTTTTTTAAAAATCAAAATTAAATTAAAAACTTCTAAAGAGAGGGGATAGATGATGATCAACACAATTTATTATTGTTCATTTTTATTAATTTATTGTTATTTTGTTATTGTTTTGTTTAGATAAAAAGATAGATACTATACTATTCTACACCTTAATAAAGATAACCAATAATTAATAATTAATAATTAATAATAGTAACTAATATATATATAATTGATTGATATATATTATTTTGTATAAATAAAATAAAGATAAATAATAGATCTACTCTTTGTGAATATAATAAAATAAAACAAACAAAATGACAACCTTTTTCTTATCTCAAATCTTGGAGAAGATGAACTCCCGTGATAAAGATATTCGTTTCATGGCTACTCATGATTTGCCAATGAATGGAGAAGGACAATTTCAAGATGGATCCATTGCAAGAACCAAAGATCGTACAAAAGTTGTTGTCTCTCACTGATGACAATGCTACAATGTACAAGAAAACGTTGTTAAATGGTAAATAGATCGGGAGAATTAGTCCTTGGAGGAATTGTAATGAATTGAATGTTGACTAATCAAAAATCATGTGATTTATATGATGTGATTCAATAGTTTTGGGTTTGCTCGTTAGAATTGTTAAGGACACCGTAGCAACAGAGATGGCTGAGCATTTGTGTAAGGATTTGTTGACCTCCAGCAAAGAGGAGTTGCAAGAGATTAGCTCCATTGGTTTAAAGACAATTGTTGCCAACATGCCTGCAGACACCTCAGCTGTTCCATCAATGGTTACAAAGAAGATCGTTCCAAAGTTATTGGAGGGTATCGAGAAGAGCAAGCCAGGTGACAAGACAGAGGTTAAGATGTATTGCCTCGATATTTTGAAACGATTTCCTCTCTAAATACGGTCCATTGGTCCCACAATTGGACAAGGTTCGTGATGTTGTTTTGCCAAGTTTGAACGCATCACGTCCAGCTATCAGAAAGAGAGCTATCAACTGTCTTTCTAGCTTTGCTATTCCAGCTTCTGACGAGTTGTTCTATGGTTTGGCTGACAATATCATCAAGCAAATCGAGGAGGCCAAGAAAGCCGACCACATTTCAACTTTGATTCAGTTGATTGGATCGATCGGTAAGACCTCTGGTTACCGTCTCGGAAAATACTTACCAAAGATTATGCCACACATTATTAACTACTGTGACAGTAACAAGTTTGAGAACAATGACGAAATCAAGGAGAATTGTTTACTCTGTTTCGAATCTATCATCGAAAGATGCCAAAAGGACGTTACTCCATACTTGAACGACATCATCACACTCTCCCTCAAATATATCAAATTCGATCCAAACTACTCAGATGAAGATGAAGAGGAGGAAGTCGACGAAATGGAAACTGACGAAGAAGAGGAGGAGGAAGAAGAAGAGTATGTACTACGCTATTTCTCGAGAGTTTATTGAATATCGCTTATTAATTCCTAACCTAATTCAACTTTGTGTTTTATTACATAATTAAAGCGAGGATGCTGATATTAGTGATGACGATGACATCAGTTGGAAGATTCGTAGATCAGCTTCTAAAGTTTTATGTGCCATCATTACATACCGTTCAGAGTTATTGAATCAATTGGTTGAACGTGTTGCACCAGTTTTATATAGCAGATTCAAGGAAAGAGAAGAAAATGTTAGAGTAAGTTGGAGAACAGTGAATTCATAACTATTCTTGGACCATCTTATTAATCATTGATTGGAAATTTCAGTTGGATATCTTTAATACATTTGTTTTGTTATTGAAACAATGCCAAAAGAAAAATATCGATGGAATGTATATTAATACTTTGAGATCACAAGTTGCCAAGTTGGTTGCTTCAATTAAAAAACCATTGTCCGACAAGTCTATCCGTACTCGTGTTGGTGCTTTTATTTTATTGAGAGAGTTGGTCACCATCGTCCCAGGAATCCTTTCTGACCACGTCAGCGTATTGAATGCAGGTATCACTGGATCACTCAGTGACAAGAACAACAACTCCAACCTCAAGATTGAAACTCTTTCCTTCCTCCGTTTGTTATTTGCCAACCATCCACATCAGATTTTCTTTGCTCATGCCAAAGGATTGGCTTCACTCATTATCAAATGTATCAAGGAGCCATACTACCGTGTCTGCTCAGAGGCACTTAAGGTATGCCAAGAGTTCTCTAATGTCCTCCGTTCCGATCCAAACACCTCACTTGAGATTATTGCCCCATTGTACGAGGCTGCTCTTGTCCAATTGAAGGCACAAGACACCGATCAAGAGGTCAAGGAGAACGCCATCTCATGTGTTGGAACCATCGTCGCCAACTTTGGTGATAAATTGCAAGCCCAACTACAACCATGCTTTGCTATCTTGCTTGAGCGTCTCGACAATGAGTTGACTCGTGTTATCACAATCAAGGCACTCTCCAAGATCATCACATCACAAGTCAGAGTTGACGTCACTCCACTCATTTCTAAGTCTATCGATCTTTTATCTTCATTCCTCCGTAAGAACAACCGTCCACTCAAACAAACTACCATTACACTTCTCAACGATATTGTCATCAACACTCCAAATGTAATCAACGAAAAGCAATTACCAACTATCCTCACCGAGTTATCCTCCAACATCAAGTATGTACAATGCTCCATCTGCTCTTACCACCTATTTTACTAATCAATTCTCTCAATCTTTAGTGAATCAGATTTACAATTAACTCATCTTTCATTTGTATTCTATCTAAATCTATTGAAATCCTACCCACAAGCTGCTGCTTTGATCCGTGAAAAGTTGATTCCACCAACTTTGACTTTGCTCAAGTCATCTTTGTTGCAAGGAGTTGCTTTGGATTCATTGCTTGCATTGTTCGCCACCATTGTCAAGATGAATCAACCAGGTGTCACCTGCTCAGACTTGTTGAACAGCCTCTTTGAATCAGCTGGACAAATTAAACAACCAGTCACAAGACAATCTTTCAATTCCATTTCACAATGTATTGCTATTGTCACAGTCAATGCCGATGCTTCCCACCGTGATCAAACTGTCCAACGTCTCATGAAGAACTTGGCCACAGACCAAGATGCACTCATTCTCCTCTCATTGACATGTCTTGGTGAGATTGGTCGACGTATCGATCTCAGTGCTTACAACACCCTTCACACCGATATCTTTAAGATCTTTGATGCCACTAACGAAGAGTTGAAGCAAGTTGCTGCTCTCTCACTTGGTAACATTGCAGTCAGCTCATTGAACATCAACTTGCCATTCATCTTGGAGAACATCAAGAAAACAACCAAAGAAGCAATACCTCTTGTTGCACTCTCTTCGTGAGTGCATCGCCAAGCTTCCAGCTAGCTCCACCGGTATTCAAGCCATCGTTCCATTCCTTCCACAGATTGTTCCATTGTTGTTTGAGAACTCAGTCAACGAAGAAGAAGGAACACGTAATCTCGTTGCCGAGTGTCTTGGTAAGCTCTCTATTGTTGCTCCAACCGACATTATTCCACAATTGATTTCAAAGATTCAATCTACCTCTGCATTGGAACGTTCCACCTCTGTCACTTCCATCAAGTTTGCAATCCTCGAAAACAGAGAGATTGTCGATACACACCTTGCTCCATATATTGATGGATTCCTCACCCTTTTGAATGACAATGATTTGATTGTCAAGCGTTCTGCCTTGTTGACACTCAACTACATCGCACACAACCGTCCAAAGCTCATCTTGCCATCACTAAACAATTACTTGCCAATCTTGTACAACAACAGTAAGATCAAGCCAGAGTTGATCCGTGAAGTCAGTCTCGGTCCATTCAAGCACAAGGTCGACGATGGTATCGAAATCAGAAAGACCGCCTTTGAGTGCATGTACACATTGCTCGAAACCACCTCGAACTTTGATTTTGGTCCATTCATCGAGTCTTTGGCAGGTGGTTTGAAGGACACCCAACACGACATCAAGTTGTTGTGCCACTTGTTGATCATCCGTCTTGCAGCTGTCAACGGACAAGCTCTCCTCGAAGGATTGGTACAATTGGTTGAGCCACTCAAGGCCACCCTCTTGGCCAAGGTCACCGACGTTGCCGTCAAGCAACAAGTCGAGCGTAACGAAGAATGCATCCGTTCAGCACTTCGTGTCATTGCAGCCATCCACCGTATTCCATCATCCGAATCTATTGTCAAGTTTGAAGAGCTCATCCGTACTACCATCCGTGGATCACCCACTCTCAATGCTCAATTCAAGACTATCGTTGAAGAAGACCAAATTAATCAAGATTCAATGGATACATCTGAAAACTAATTAATTTATAGCAATTCAAATAATACCTAAACCAAACATTAAATAAATAGTAAACTAAAACATATTATATCACAAAACAAAGAAATCAAAATAATTGACCAACTCTAATTAGTTCAATCTGCGTTGTCTCAAGTTTATTTTTTCCAATTGGAAAACTATACTACATGATCAATCACATTCCAAATTCAATCTTTTAGAAATCAAAATGTATTTAATTATTTCTTAGTTTAAACTTTTATTTATTTAGTAAAAGTTTTTAATTAATTCATATTTTATTGGTGGTCAATTGATAAAACAAATAAAATCTAATAGATAGGATCCCGATGTTGTCTAAAACAAAATTAAAATTAGATTTGAATAGATAAATAAAATAATATGAAAAAACAGAAATCTATTCTATCCTAATTTAGTGATTTTTCAATAATACCAATAATGAATAAGGACTTTTATGAAATCATAATAGTATTTTTTAATAAAATTAAAAGTATTTGATTTTGATAATTTTAAATAATTCTTTAGAATACTTTTATACTTATTAAAGTCATAATAATCATTCATAGGATAACATAATTAAAATATTTTCTTATATATATATAAATTATTAAGAATAACATATAAATAAATAACATACAGAATTAAATTTATAATAAATAGAGTATAAAAAAGTATTTAGTTTAATAATTATTAATCACTAGTAGAAGAAGAAGAATGGTAATTTTTAATTTATTGATTTTATTGTAGTAGTAATAGGAAAATTAATAATTTTAAAAAACATTGTTAAGAATATGTTATATAAGTTTTCAAAAAATGTAGTAAATGAACCAAATTTATTTAGAAATATAGTTGGTGGTAGTTCAATCAGATATTCGACAAATAATAAATTCCATTTCAAACAAAATAAAAATCAAAGACCGATACTTCCCACAGACAAACAGGAGATTCTTGAAAACGATGATTTCGAGAATGATTCTGAAAAATTCGATGTACCTGTATTAGAGTATATTATCATGAAGACAAGCAAGGAAATCTCTGTAGACAAAGAACCAAAAGCAGAAATACCCGAGAAACAAGAGCCAAAGATTAAAAAATCACCGAAAGACAAGACAAGAGAAAGCTCATTGATTGATTGATTAAATGAAAGAATAGCCAATTCATTCATTTCCAATCAATAAAAACCAAAAAAATAAAAATCAAATCAAACTAAGCAATGCAAGCGAATAGCCTCATATGTTTAGTCGTCCTTAATATCGACGATATATAATATATTCATATTCCATTTCATATTGTTTATTTATCTATTTATTTAATTGATCATGTCATCATTATCATTCAAAGTCGACAAAGAAGATGGTTTGGCTAGAACAGCCACACTCAGTGTGAATGACAAGTCGATCTCCACCCCAAACATTCTGTTCTACACCAAGCAAGGAAGTGTAGACAATCTCACTAAAGATCTTCTGAATGATCTGCCTTTCCAATCCACTCATATGTTGTCAATGTTATACTCAGATGTGTAGGTTGTCCAATGTGCTTTTCGAACGCATCACGATCAAAGCATGCTCATCACTCTCCTTGAACTAACTGATTGTCAAATAACAGTGCACAGTTTGCAGATGTATTGGAAAAGTATACGAAGGGAGTACACAAGTTCTTGAGTGTCGACGAGCATTTGGTGTTTCTCTCACTTCGTGACTCTATGACCTATCAAGAGACCTCTTTCAACGAATCTGGATTCAATACCACCTCTAGAAAAGGAAACAAGAGGGTCACCAACCAAGAGTATCTCAACACACTCAAGCACATTAGACCAGACATCATATCATCGCTTTCCTTCGACATTCCCTTCTCATCCTCAACAAAGAAACTCACCAAGCAGCTCACACTTTCGAGCTCGTCGCTAAACTCCATCCTAAGCGATGCAACCATTGATAAAGTGAGTAGGCTTCACTACGACTTTACAAGATCGAACTAACCATCTCAATTCAGTCATCTGTTTTTGCAAGCATACATGGTAGTAAGTCGGAGGAATCAGTAATAAAGTCAAACAAAGAGATAGCTACAAAAGATGTCGGTGGATTTATCCTGTCGAATTTCGGAACAAACGAATCGGTGGAGGAGCGTGAGCAGCAAATTCCTAAACTGATTGCCCTGCTGCCAGCCTCTAAACCAAGAATGATCACCGGACTCGGAAGTCCAGAGGAGGTGCTCTTCTTGGTGGAAAACGGTGTTGACTTAATCAACACATCCTATCCATTCAGAATGACCGAATGGGGTCATGCACTGACATTTGAATATAGATTTGATAAGCTCAAGCAACAATCATCGACAACAGCATCTACTCCAAACAAAATCAATATGTGGGATGCCAAGCATGTCATTGACATGATACCCATTGTGGAAGGATGCTCATGCTTCACATGCAAGAATCATACCCGAGCCTACATTCATCACCTAATGAATACACACGAAATGCTTTCACATGTTTTATTAACAATGTAAGTGTTCATATCACTACACAATCGGATGCCTTATTTCTAACTAATCCATTAATAATTTACCTTGCAGCCATAATTTATCACATTATTTAGGTTATTTTGATGAATTAAGAAATAGAATTGCAAATGCTCAATTGAAGGAATACAAAGAGTTATTCATTCAACAAAGAGAGATAAACGATGAATAAAATTATCAATTTTAAACTAAGTCTATAGAGCGATATGATAATTTACGATCTAATTATTTAATCTCCTCCCCTGGAGTTGATAAGTAAGAAATGTCCAGATAGAAGGAATCCAGACATTACATCATGATTGAGTTGTAACAACTATTATGAGCAGTCCTTCTTTCCTTTAAACTTGATCAAGTCTTGCGCACAAGAGATTGATTGTAAGTATTCCACCACTCTAGAGCTATCAAATAATATATGTATGTCTGTGTGTATGTATCTATGTATATATGTATTACAATCCCAAAATTAATAGAATCTTAAAAATTCAAAACAAAAAAAGGTGAAAACAACAAAATAAAATAAATGCCCAAAAAGGGGTGGCACATAATTGGGCGTTTTGTTTTTCACATTATTAGTAAAAGTTAATTAAAAGTTATAAACAACACAATTCAAATTCTTGTTATTAACAATATTTTGTTTTATTTTATTTTATTTTTATTGTTTATTTTTTAGGTTTGCAAGAAGTCAGAGTTATTTTGTTCATCTGCAACTTACTTGCCTTTACCTGCCTCCTCCTCCTGCTTCTTACTTGTTTAGTTCTTGCCTGCATGCTTTACTACTAGCTAGCTTTACTGCTCTTAATTTTTTATTATTACTACTAATTGTTGTTGTCACACTTATATCAAATCATATCAAATCATATCATATGTTTATGAGTTATCATCGACAAAACTAATATAATAATAATAATAACAACAAACTTCAATTAATTATTATTATGATTAATAATCTCTTGTTTGTCTGTCTGTAAAATAATATAATATAATAATATAAGATTTATTATAAAAGAAATAAGAATAATAATAATAATAATAATAATAATAGTAATATAGTAAAGTCAGTTTCATAAAGATTAGATTAGTATTAGTATAGCATAGTATCGTATAGTATAGTATTAATAAAGTCAAGTATTATATATAATTAAATCATAAAATATTGATTGATTCAGCCTATTTGTATACAATTTATACAGCAACTTTTAAACTATTATATTTGTAAACTATTTATATTATATTTGTGTTAGTAAATTAGTAGTAGTATTATTATAAAGTTAAGAATGTCTGGATATTGTTATTATTGTGGAAATAGTGGAGTAAGATTCAAATGCAAGGTTTGCAAAGACATGGAATTGTGCTATCCTTGCTTTGATGATGGTATTGAAACAGATTTCCATAATAATAGTCATCCAATGGACGCTTTAGCTGGTGATAAAAACGCATATTGTAAGTCAACCTGTTAGATTAGATAAGAATGAAAAGTTTGTGTGATGTGCTAACGTAATATTTGTATTAGACTTTGAGGATGAAGAAGTAGATGAGGATGAAATGATGGAGAACGACGATAATGCTTACGATGACGATGATGATGATTCTGAAGAAGACGAAGAAAGTGGAGATGGTGTAATCGATATGTCGGATCTAGAGGAAATCGATGCAACATTGAGCAAACTCTTCCAGAATCTCAGCTCAGTATCCTATAAATGTCCATATTGCGCGCAACCAGGCTTGACAGAGCAGGCTCTCATCGATCATTGCCTTGAAGCTCATCAAAACGATAGAAAACCAGTTGTATGTCCAATATGCGCATCGAAACCAGGCGGTGATCCCAACTATGTCAGTAAAGGTTTTATTGGTCATCTTGGTTTGAGACATTCAAAGATAAATGTATGACGAACACTAATTAGTCTGTATAAACGCAACAAGTTATATTAATCATTTCATTTCGATACAACAGAAAAATATAGTGGATGACTTCGTAAAGAGTGCAGATCTATTGGCGAGTCTTTTTGGAATAACACCAAGTGCACTTACAAATATTTTAAAGAAGGACAATATTGATTCATCCTCTCTCGCCAAAGAGAGAAAAATAGTTGGTTCAGGATCAAGCAGCGATTACAAAATTCAACCTACCCTTAGTTTTAATCTTAAAGGAACCTCCTCTTCACAATCACAGCAATCTCATTCTGTGGATGCACTTGAGCAATCATTAACCAGCGCTGGCTCTCTCTTTTCCCCATCACAAAAGGCATCGACTGATTCCATCAATAGCAGTGGTGCTTCGATAGAGGCATCAAAACAATCTCTAACTTCACAAGGCGGAAGCGAAAACATAAGAAACAATAACGCATCATCAAAGAAAATTCAAATCAATGAGAAACTTCTTTCTCCTAATGAAATCGAGACAACAAAGGACAACATTCTTAAGAGTATATTTGTGCAGGATCTTCTTTTCTCTGCAATCTTTTCAGCACCCTCATCAACAATGGAAAAGAGTTAATTCTTCTTTTTTCGCTTGGATATTTAGTCGTTGTTGGTTGAGTTGATTAAGCATCTGAGCAATCAATCTTACCCCTCAACAGTATTAGTAGTAATATCATTTATAATATACAGATTTAAACAAAATCATTAAAGAATATCTTTACAACTCTTTGTATATATTATCAAAAATGTTAGCTTTGGGAAGCCTCTTGATTTATTTGACTTGTTTAGGGTTATTAATTGGGGTTGGTTGGTTGTGGTTGTAGACCGATTTTTATAAAATAATAATATTTAATCATCTTTCTTTTGAGTCTTATTCTTTGTTCCCAAAAGTGCGTCGTATTCCTTCTTGAGCTTCAAGTACTCTTTTGAGGTGTTTTCAGCTTGAGACTTCATGGCGATGAATTCCTTCTCCTTCTTTTTCAAGGTCTTGACTTCCTCTTCCAATTCAGAGTTGGCCTTGATGAGACGCTCAGTTTGTGATTTGTTGTTCTCAGCTTGCTTGATGACGGCATTGCTCTTGGTCTCAACAGAGGTGAGCTCGAAGACGATCGATTGTGCACGATAGATTAAGAAGAAGAGATACAATGTGAATCCAGTCAAATAGATGTTTCTCTGGTTTCTGAATAACATGAGGTAGAGGTTGTTTTTATCGGTTTGGTTGAGGACGTTCTCTGGGTCGTGGATCTTCTTGTCGAACTTGTTGGAGTTAATAATGGCATCACCAAAGATACCCAACAAGATGACAAAGATGACTCTGAACACAATCTTGGCAGTGTGATGACCAATAACTTTATTGAGTTGGATGAACAGCGACTTACGTGTGGCCATGGAGATTGGCAACATTGCAATGGTGCAAATTAACATCTCAATCATGAGAAGAACGAAAATAGAAATCATAATAAAATCCATTGTTTTATATCTTTCTTTTCTTTTTTTATTATCTATCTATATACAATATATTATTTGCAAATATATATTATTATTATTATTATTATTGACTTGACTGACTGAATAAGCAAAAACTGTAGTATTTTATATTTATATTTAATTAATACTACGAGGAGGACAACAGCAACAACTACTACTACTACTACTACTACTAATTAGTATTACTAACAGATCTAAAAGTGAACTTAACCTTTTGTGTGTTTTTAAGCTGTTTTTTGAACATCACCAAAACCAAAATAATAACAACATTAAATAATGAAAATTAAAAATTAAAAAATTAAATTTCAACCATATGCAGTAATTTGTGTGTTGAGTCATGTTTATATTGCTATACAACCCTCCAGGGTTGGAACCATCCGCAATTTTAAAGTAAATTGACGTGGATTGGATGACGAGACAAACAAGATCAAATTCTTTTGGTCTCTGATTATCATAATATCATATTATTACCTAAACTTGAGTTTTTAAGTTAATGGTTTTTTTTTTTGCTAAATTTATCCTCACATATATATCCATCCATCTATCTATCAATTAACATTATTGAGTGATTTTTTATTTAAAGAGATTTCAAATTGATGATCCACCATAAAACACACCCTTTGCATTGTCACAAGATATTTATTCTCCTATTTCTTCATTTTTATGTTAGTAACATGTGATTGATATATGTTATCTCATTTAGGATTATAATATTATTTTATAAATGAATCTGATCGTCGTTTAGTTGTGTATATTCCTTGTTTGTTTCATCCCAAATTGCAATTTCATTGTTAATCCATACTTCCTCAGCAGATGAAAATAAAAAACAAACTCATTTTAAAAAAAAACAAAACTAAAATAAATAAATAAAAAAATATAATCATAAAAAAACAAAAAAACGAGTGTCGAAAGAATTTAAAAATTGGTCAGCAGTTTAGTCTATTTAGTCAACAGTCTAATAGTACTATTGGTATTGCTATTTCACTTTGTGTATTCTAGATTGTCAAGTTGGTATTGTTGTCGTTGTCCTCGTCGTCGGTCTTGTCAGTGCACAGATAATACATACTAAGATAAGAATGACTGTAAAAACTACAAATAATACCACAACTTCAACCGCCACTACTAAGAAGTCCGCTTCTAACACCAAGGCATCAACATCAACTGCAGTTGCTCAATCGGCAGTCGTCAGCGATTTAAAGACAAACGCTGCCAGTAATCTTATCCAAGCATCACCAAAGAAATCAGTTGATTCCACCAATGATAAATCATCTTCAAACAAGAAGAAGCTTTGGAATGATATAGGTATCACTGCTGGTAGCAGTTTAGTCGACATTAAGCCAATTTTGATTGATAGGTAGGTTATGTTATTGCGATTGATGCCAGGTATGCAGTCATGGCGATGGGAATACCAGCAGATGAAGCCGTGGCTGTCAATCAAACTACTTCATTATTGATATTAACCTAGTATTCATTCAGTTATGTAATTGCTGCATGTTTAAATAAAGTTGGTATTTACAGTATAAAGACAGGTTATAAAAAGAGACAGATCACATTGAATGGATTCGTCACTAGCATGTGCTTGGCTGACGATAGTTTATTGGTTAGCGCTGCTGGTGTCTTGTATCAATACTCATTGAAGGACATTCTCGATAAGAAAGTAAACCAGAAGCAAAATAGCACAGCTGCAGAACAAATAACAGAGCCATCAAGAGACCCAATCGTGCTTTCACCAAATCAGATTGTCGTCTACATGGCTATAAATCCAGTCAACCCAGATCACCTATACTTTGCTACACCAAGTGAGATTTTCTTTATCAATATTCGTTCCAGTGGAGCTACTGGAAGCAGTGCAAACGGTTCTGCTGGAGCCAATGGAAACACTCCAGCTTCTCATACCGAGTCCAGCAAGTCCAACAGCAGCAACAACAACAGCAACAGCAATAGAGAAAATAATTTACCAAAGTATATGCTGACAACTTCATGTCCACGTGGAATCTTCATTCATTCCAGTGGTAATTACATGGCTGTGTTTTCAGAGACAGAGTTTCTTGTCATCGTCAATCTTCAGAATGGTAATCAGAAACACTATCAATCCAATAACAAGATTACATCGGTTACTTTCCATCCAACACAATTATCCCTCTCATATGGTACCACACAAGGACGAATTAACCACCTTCAAATTACTTCTCCCAACCTTGGTTTGCGTAACACTGGTTTCCTGCATTGGCATGCTACCCCAGTGACTGCTCTTGAATACTCTTGCGATGGTAACCTTTTGCTGTCTGGTGGTTATGAGTCCACACTTGTTGTCTGGACAACTGCCACTCAACGTCGTAATTTCTTGCCAAGAGTTGGTGGTGCCATCAGCTACATTAACATCTCACCCAATACCTCTACCATTGCCATTACTTTGAAGAATAATGCAGTTAAGTTGGTAACAGTGTCAGATCTCACTACCATCAGTGAAATCCGTGGAATTCGTAAGGAAAATACAAAGTTCATTGCCGATAAGACAAGTGAGACTCTTGCCAGCCACGGAGGTGACGGATCCATCCAGTTCTTCTCACCAAGAAAGAACCAAGTCCTCAGTGAGTTGGTTGTGATTCCACCAAAACAATTCATCAAATTCCACCGACACAGACTCAACTAAAAACATGATTCCAACATCGGTTGTTACCCATGTTGCTTTCCACTCTGATTCCACAATGGTAACCTACGAACAACGTATTGATGACTTTGACAGATCGAAACTATTTGTTCGTGACCAAATTATCAAGTTCTGGAATTTGGATGAAAGCTCCCAATATCAATGCTCTTTCTCAGTGACATGTCCACACAACACTCCAATCATTTCACTTGCATTCCATCCAAAGCTTGCACTCCTTTTAACTGGTTCAGCACAAGACTTTAAGATCTGGCAGCGTAAAGATGATAGATGGACATGCGTCTTCACTGGTGGATATGAATCACTTCCAATCCAATCGGTTGCTTTCTCAAAAGATGGTACTGTTTTCGCAGCGGCAGCAGGTCACAACATTACTCTCTGGAAGTTGAAGGACTATCAATTCATCACTAACATCACCAACACATCAACTTTTGCTCCAGTATTTGATCTCCACTTTATTCACAACGACGAGTACCTATTGACAGGTTATGGTGAATCTGGATTGAGTGTATGGAATCTTGCAAGTTTAACACCAGTCCTAACTGTAAATGACAGACTTGACTCGATTGCAGTTTCACCGGACGGAGACAAGTTTGCTATCTCTGGATTCCTCAGCGTACCAAACAACTATTACTTGGCAGTTTTCAATGATCAATTCAAGTGTGAATCAATGGAGGTCTTCCAAATGCCAGTTAAAGGATTGGTCTTCATGAAAGAATCGAACCACCTCACCATCTACTACTCACCATTCCCTCACTGTATTTGTGGTATTTCAACTTCTGCCGATAAGTCAGTTTCTGTCAAGCAACAATCACTTGCCAACAACAAGGTGGCTATACCAATCAACGTCAAAAACCATTTCAAAAACACAAAGAAAGAGAAAAGAAAGAAGAAAAACAACAGTTGGCAGCAAGAAGCAAAGGAATTGGTCGAAAAAGAAATCGGAAAACCAAACGAAGGAGTCCAAGTTGTCTCATCAGCACCAAATCATCTTTTCAACGTTGCCTCACATATTATTCCAGGTGTACAATCCATCTATCAATCATTTATGGATTCAATGTTGACCAACAAAACAACCACAGAAACAGCAGGAGCCAGCGAGCAAAACAATACAAACACCAAACCAGCACCACAATCCACTCAATCACAATCTGCTTCACAACAACTAAAACAAATTAAATTCGATTTATCCTCTCTCAGCACTTTACAAAACTATTTCGATGACAAAACACCAACTACTCAAACCCAACAAGCCACACCATCAACTGCAGAACCTACCGCAACAGTAGCAGCCACTCCAGTTCAACCAAAAGTAAACAAAAACTATAAAGGAGGAAGTACAACAGCTTCAACAACCTCTGTTAAAAACGACACAGGAGCAGGAGATAAGAGAAAGAGAGATGAAGATGACAACAAAGAAAATCAAAAACACTGAGTCTTCTCAAACCAAAAAGAAACAAGCCACCCAAAATCAATCAGAAACCAAAAAAGTAGTAACTAAATCGACTTCCACCGAAACTAAAACAACTTCCACCACTACCACCGAAACCAAGTCAAAGATCCCAACATCATCAACAAAGAAACCAACTACCAGCGCAAGCACCTCCGTTGAGAAGAAAGTTACTGACACCACCGCCAAATCAAAGATTCCCTCAAAAGCTAAAAAATAAATACTTTTTTTTATTGATTTATACTTAAATAGAGTGTAATTTGATTGGAGGTAGATAATCATCACCTCTCAATTGGTTTGAGTCGCAAATAGAATATTTGAGTATTTTATTTCTCAATGTTGGAATTTGAAATTATTGAATTGGATGTATGGAAAAATAGGGATCAATCTAAGCTTTGTTTGATAGTAGTTTTGGTTGGTTGGTAGATTGATTGCTATTGGTGGTTGGGACTATATCCAATTCTTTCATTCGATCGGCTTCAATCCACTCCTGAATCTTGGCAACACGTTCTGTTGATTTGGGGTGAGTTGATAGCATAGTAACAAGTGAGGGATCGTCCCTATCGTTACTCAAATTTCCAATTTTCTCCTGTACCTTGACTGCAGCATTTACGTTGAAACCAGCCTTCTTAAGGATCCCAACACCGATAATATCTGCTTCGATCTCTTGCATTCTGGAATAATTCAATTCAAGAAGCTTTGTTGAAATCATTGTGGTAATGTTACCGGAGATAGTATCACCAATTAAACCACGGGTGATAGTGAGGAATACAATTCCCACCTTCAAAAGACTCATACGCTCCGCTGAGTGACGTGCGATGGCATGTCCAATCTCGTGAGAAATGACTGCGGCCAACTCGTCTTCGGTCTCGACAACCTCAAAGAGTCCAGTGAACACGAAGATCTTTCCATTTGGCAAAACGAATGCGTTAACCTCTGGTGAGTTGATGACATAGCATTCCCAGGGCAAGTCGATTCCAGAGTGAGGAACCAACTTCTTTGCGATGGTTCTAACCTGATTTTGGAGAACATTGTTCTCCGGCAAGAATGCATCCTGGAAAGACTCGACGACATGATTGTATCCAAGGTCAGAGAGATCACGTTCTTCCTCGAGCGAAACGCCAATGAAACGAGCACGTCCAGTAACTGGTGCAAACTCTTGGTTCAAATAAATATAGAGTCCAGAGGTTCCAAAGAGCACAGCGCATATAAAAGCAAAGCGAAGATAGCTTCGTCCAATCCAGTTTCTAAGGCCACTCATAGCAAATGGCAGAACTAGACGTAGTGTCTTTGAAAATACAAAATAGTTTGGTAGATTTGAATGGAAGTATCTAACTGTCATATTATTATTATTTACATTGTTGTTATTATTATTAGTATTAAAAAGATAAGTATTAAGGTTGTTATGTATGTTGTTGATATTTCTATGTTGATAGCGCGGCTTATAATGAGGCTGTTGTTGTTTATGTATGTTGGTATTAAAATGGTTGGAATTATCAAAGTTGAATAGTTGACTTATTCTACTTTTACTATTATTAAGAATGGGTGTCGTAGTAGTTGATCCATTTGAGTGGATACTATTTAGTTTATTATAAAGGTGGTGTGTTTTCGAAGAGGATGAAGAAGAAGTGGAAGAAGTGGAGGATGAGGAAGTACTATGGTGATCATCTAATATTACTCTATTTCTAGCTATATTAATACTATTGTTGTTGTTGTTGGTACTGTAGCTCCTCAAACATTTATAGCAATTGTTGCTATAGTTGTGGCTGGTTGTAGTGTAAGCGTGGACAACTTTGTTGGCTGCTACACCGAATGCTGCAGAGACAAACGGTGCTACAACAACCGACGATTTCGATATCAATCTAAAACCACTGATTTTAGCAAGGCAAGACATCATTTTATCATCAGTAAAAAACTACAGTTGCAGAAGCTACAGTGTTTATACTATTCTATTATTAAATTATTATTATTATTAAATTTAAATAAGATTTTAATTTAATTTATTTTTCTTCTAAATTAAATTAAATAAGAATATAATTATTATTAATTGTACAAAAAGAGAAAAAAGGTGTGATTATTTTGTAAAAACCCAAAAGTTTCTTTATTATTCCTTTTTTTCGAAACATTACAAGTTTTTAATATCAATAATAAATATTATTATTATTATTTTTAAAAAATTCAAAAAAAGTGTGAATTTAAATAGAATGGCTTTTTTTGCTTGTTTGTTGCTGGCGTGTTGTGTGGTGTTGCACATTGTGTGTGTGTACTTTGGCGGGGGATATATAGTGCTATCAAATTAATTTGGCAAACTAAATATCACATCATAAGTTAAGATACAAATTAGACTTTAGTCAATATTTAAATATTGACTAAAAAGAGTATAGATTGGACAGCGATGTTGATCCGTCATTTTCAATTGGTGTTCAAAAATGTTTTTCTAGGAAAATTGATATTCCAACATGTAAAGCTTATTCATCGGAGTTTGCAGTTGAATTCCTATACTTGGAATGAGCTGCTGTTACTTCCCGCCCAATTGGTAGACTATGGCTATTCCAAATATTTGGTCAACTCTTTCACTTTGCTCAATGGAAATTTCTTGTGGTCCCACACTAACATGGTGTTGGTGGGCTTGTTTCGAGCCAATGATATCGAGGGAGTCACCTATATTTTTCAAAATCTGGCCTGTTTGCACCGTCACGTTGTAATTGAGGCTGAAGACCTGGACCTATCACTAATCTATGAGAATGCTGCCAGGTATGGAAGATTGGAGCTGCTCGTCTACCTCGATAAGCTGGGTCTTAAAATCAATCCCGACGCGCTCAGAAAAGTTTTTTAAATATTCTGCCAGGTCTGGTCAACTGGAAGTTGTAAAGTGGCTATTTAACAAGTATGAAATCTGTGGGGAGCATGTGAATAGGGCACTTGGAACAGCTACCAAATATGGCCACATGGAAGTGGCAATGTGGCTTGCGCAGTACACCGATCTAACTACCACGAATGCTGGGCAATATGCCATCAAGGCAGGACAGTTTGAATTGATGAAATGGCTGGTTTTCAAGGGAGTCGACGTGTGTGATAATGATACGATTGTCCAGCTGGCTTCACAAGGCAGGATCGATATGATTGAATGGCTGATTGAAAATGATCGAGTTCGTTTTCCAATACCCAACGGCATTGTTAACAATCTTGCATTGTTTGGTTGCTTGAATATTATAGAGCTTATACATCGGATTGGCAAGGCAAAGGATCCCAACTCCAATCTAGAATACTCAAGCTTAGCCTTTATAAATGCTGCGAAATCAGGCAATCTTCTGCTTCTCCAGTGGCTATTTCAACATTATACTTTGGACAATCTTAGAGTCCCGTGTATTATAGACCATGCTGCCAAGCGCGGCCATCTCCATATCATCCAATGGATCGATAGCCAAGCCGAGTATCTGAAGGAACGCTTCTCGATTCAGCCAAGAACTTTAGCTCATGAAGCAATAGATTGGGCTGCGGCCAGCAATCATTTGGAGGTGGTAGAATGGCTCAGAACAAACAGGACCGAGGGATCCTCGAATTCCGCACTGTACTATGTAGTGGGAAATAAGCATATAGGTATGGCCAAATGGCTAGTGAAACACTATTCAGCAGCAGTTGACTTTAATTATCTAAATTGCGCAAAGAGGGCAATAGAAGTGAATGATTTAGAAATATTCAAGTTTCTTCTCACATGCTTCAACCCTAAAGGGAGTTTGGAAAATCTATTTTCAAAATCATGTATGGTTGGAAGCATAGAGATCATGGCCTACATTGTGGACCTCTGCCGGTCACAGGGAGTGGATTTGCCACAAGCAAAAATTGAATATTCAATGTTGGAATCGGTGGAGTTTCAAAAAGAAAAGGTATTTTTCTATTTGTTAGAGACTTTCCCAAATATCAAAATTGATATTCCCCTCAGGTTAGCTTGGAAGGTGCAGGATGACTCTATTTTACTATATCTATTACACAATGTTTTTACAGAATGGAATCTCTATACACTACTAAAAGCACTAAGAAAGAGCCGATACGATATAGCTTTGTGGATTCTGAAGCTTATGCCTACCGATATTTGTAACACCCTTTTTGTTGATGGATATGATAAAGAATTTGAAATATTTAAACAATATATGGATACACCAGAGGAAGTAATTAGAAAATTAAAAAAACTTGCTTTCCTTAGAAACCAAAAGATATTTGAATGAATAAACCATAACAATCAATAATGTATACATAAATAATACTTTTAGAATTTCATTCTTTCAAGTTCCAATTTGGATATTCAAAAATCTATATTTTAACATTTTGGTAATTTTAATACTATTTATGTATGATTCCAAAATCATAATTATTACTATTGATTATTAGTTAAGAAAGAGTGAGTCTATTCAGTGTTGCTCTACATCAACATACCAAAAGAGTTGTTCAGAACATGTATGTAATAATAAACTGTATACTTTCTAAATCCACTTAAAACCAAGTATCCAGAAGGATTGAGAATCTTTGGTTGTTTAAATTTTTACAATTCAAAAATTTGAAAAAAAGACCCCACACATTTTGAGACATTGATGATTACTTGAGTTCAACATTATATTATAATTAGATTAATCGATAATTTATATTTGTTTACTTCATTCAAATCGAATCAATCTATTATTATATCATATTATAGTATAGTATAGTAGCTAACAGAGAAAGATATAAACTGGTAGTAGATTGATAAAAGATGGCAGAGGTTAAAGATGAAGTCGAAAACTCAGTTACCGAGAAATCTTCGGAGGAGAATACTATGAATCAAACCTTATATGTTAATAATTTAAATGAAAAGCCTTCTAAAAAGAGTAATATCTCTATACTTTGTTATCAACCTCAATATTTAGTTAGTCTGACTGTATATATATACTTACCATAATTAATCCAAACAAACAGAGCTTACCGAGCAATTGTATAGTTTATTTTCACCATATGGTTCCATTTTAGAGATTGTAGCAGCAAAGAGACAAAAGATGAGAGGACAAGCTTTCATCGTATTTAAGGACATCACATCTGCATCGAATGCACTTAGAGAGTTGAATGGATTCGAGTTTTTAGGTAGACCAATGGTATGTTTCAGTAAAACCATCGACTGCTCATGAGATAGTTCTGATGATCTACTTCACTTCACTGTATAAAAATAATACTAACATTCTTGTTACTTGCTCACTACTCCTTTTCGCAATCAATTGATCTACAGAAAATACAATATGCTAAATCTAAATCAGATGCAGTTTCTAAACTCGATGGTACATATATTGAAAAGAAAAGAGAAAGAGAAAACGATCAAGAAAAGAAAAAGGCAAAGAAACAACAAACAAAGAAACCATCTACAGCAAAACCAAAACCAACTACCTCTGCTCCCGCTCCTCTGCAACCAAGAGAAGCTCCACCTAATAAGATTCTTTTTGTAGAGAATCTCCCAGAACAATGTGAAGAAATGATGTTGAATATGTTGTTCTCTCAGTATGTACTACCAACCAATATATCTATAACTTGCAATAGCTATTCAAACATTACAATAACAGTAATCTAACAGTTATTTCATTTAACTTTCATAGATTCCCAGGTTTCCAAAGTATCAGTATGACAGCTGCCAAAAAAGGTGTGGCCTTTGTTGAGTTTGATGACGACACCAAATCAGCTGTTGCCATGTCACATCTTCAAGGTTTTAAAGTTACACAAGACAAACCAATGGTTATCTCATTCGCAGCACAATAATAGAATAAGAAAGAGACAGATAAGATAACTAATGCGACAGGCAGAACAGATATCAGTTCAAAATAAACACTTAGTATAACAACAAACCCAGCAACTCGAGCTTAGCTATGTACAAATGTAAAGACTTTTTATTTAGATGATAACAATCGATTCAAATAGTTCTTGTATTTTCTGTAGATATTGCGAATTTTGCTCAATCTTGGACTGGAGAGCATCACAGGAATCTATACTCGCCAGATCGGTCAGTTCAGAAATACTGGATTGCCATGTGCGAAGTGTTTGTTTGGTGGCCTCTTTTCTTGGAACCCAAACCTTCATTTTGTCCTTTAAGAAATTCAGTGCTTTCGAATAGTTATCTTCATTCATCTTAAATTCTTGTAGTAGCAAAATGTGGTTAGACTAGTCCAAATATCTTTTTGTCTAAATGTCTGTTAATTGCATTTCAGACTTCAACTTACTTTCAGAATGTATCTCTCTTTGTAATAATGATTGAATTAATAGATGTCTGAATTCCTTTGGTATCAGTGCACCTTTTGAGCCAAATTGAACAGTATAAGTTTTTCCTTGATCATGACCTTAATATTATAATGTTAGTTGCTGAAATGGTATGGTGTCATTCACTCCGACTACATACTATTGATTGACATGTTTGATTTAAAATTGGGATGAGAAAATCTCAAATGAGTTGCCTAACTTGGTGTCACTTGTCAACTCTTTACTTGTTATGTAATTAAGAATCTTTAAGTGATTATCGTTGTCAGGATTGCTAAATATTTGATACCCATTCACTGGTAGCATCAATGTTTTGCCCTGCGAATTGAGATAGTCCGAATATTTAATACTGGTGGTGGTCCTGCCATTAGTATGGGTAAAGATTAGATCTAAAAGAGATGTATTTGAAGTTTGTTCACTATTATAATTGGCTTTTACTGCAGGCGTCTGAGGAGATGTATTTGCTGAGGGCTTGAATTTTAAAAAGTCTAATAAATGGAAAGTCTTTTGATTGACCAAAAATTTGCAGCTAATTGATGTTTAGGAGGCTGAGGAATGGTAAAAGACAGTGTTTGTCGGAATGTAATTGTGGAAGTTGGTTTGAGTGATGAAATAGATAGCTCAAAACTTGTGCTGCTTTTAGGAGCAAGTGGGATTGGCATTGAAATTGTATGAGTTGTATCCACTGGAAAGTCTGTAATACAGTAGCGGATGAGAAGATTCCATCCTTCGTCTGTCATTGAATGATTGGTATGGTTACATAGGCTGAATCTAAAAATCACCGAAGTAGATTCAGATTGTATCTCAACCAACGGTGAAATAAGAAGTGTGATATTCGAAGAGAACGCATACTTTGGGGATGTAGGTGTGAATGGTTTCTTTGAGAAAATAGATATCAGCTGATTTATAGATTGTTGAGTGCGGTCCAACACCTTAATTCTATCCATAATCCCTTGGTGCTGCTCCTTGACTTTTTATCAGATTGTCTGTGAATTTTGGCCACTTTGATATTGATTGATTGACTGACAACGGACTTGTATTTTCAGAGAAAGAAATAGATGAAGACAACGATGGTGAACTTTCTACAGTAGAATCACCCTTGATATTAAAGTTGTAAAGATTTAGCTTTGAGGAATACGTCAAAATAGAAATGCTAAATTTCTGATTGATTTGTCCCGGTTGATTTCCAAAACCTGCTGTATTATGGACACCAAAGTACATTATATTGTTTGGTAGTGAATAATACTTATTTACATCGAAATACTTTAAAACCTGATCATCCAATAATGATTGTAGACAAACAAATTTTAATAATCCACCTACTAAACAAATTAAAATATCCTGAATATATAGTGATAGGCTAGTTAATATGATTTGACTTGATTCTACTTTGTTTAGCTGCTTGATTCTACACTTACATCGACAATTGAAAATTGAGATATTGGTCCTGGTAGTTGATAAAGATGTTTTTGGACGGATTCATATACTACAATTGTATCGTTCTTCTCTGTTGATAATTCAAAATGGTAGCTCCTATTGTTATACTCTTTGAAAAGTAGATTTCCATTATGTAATGCCAAATTATTGTCAATGTAATGAATGTTATTGTTGTTGGATTCCTTGGTCTTGTTAAATTTTCCATGATACAGTGACGGTTTAAAATGTGACTTAAATAAGTTGATTTGATTGCCTATGATGATTGATTTTAGCTCTTTTGAGGGGAACAGTATTTCAAACTTGGAGGAGATTCCTTCGAATTGATCTTTAATCGAATCATCCTCGTCATCCTCATTGTTAAATACCATGTAGATTTGATTCTGTTGACTCTTTAGATTTCCACCAGTGTTGATTGCCAAAGGTTGGCTAGCATCAATGATACACTCCAAGTTGTCGAGTGAATCGACATAATAAGAGGATGATTCATTAAAGTTTAAGTTGACAAACAAACTAGAAGCAGTGGACAATGTTTCACTGCTATCCTGCTTTCTCTTCAATCCGACACTGTTTGAGGTAGAATTTAGTTTCAATAGAGAGTTCAGACTGATCGACCAGAGTGATCTATCATTAAGTAGAATTAACAAGTAGATTCCCAGCTTGGCGTTATCGATGACCTGATAATCTCTTATCGTATTTGGTGTGCATTGATAATCTATATAGACCAACAGCAAAGAGTCTGTTAGATTAACTTCAGAATCAACCGCAGAGTCATCTCACCTACCTTGAATAGCTTTACACTATGACTATCTTTATCTCTATTGCTCTTTATATAGATATTGATGAAACTGTTTGTAGTAACACTAAAGATATACTCTGTTGATTCGTTTGTTGCGGAAATAGATGTTGCTACAGTCGTTGGTAATGGCTTGATGCATGACTTTGAAGTGAATAGCTTGATATCCAACTTCACCTGCAATGTACTTATACTATGCCTATCTAAATCGATATCAATTTGCTTCATTGACTAGCCGCGAAATAAACAAATATGCTTGCGCAAGCATCTAATTATTGATTTGCTTAGTGTTTTATGATTTCAATTCAAATGAAGATTGTGATATTGTCAAGCGTGTTTTCTTAGAAATTGTATATATTATTATAATATATATGTACACATTTAATTACGGTTGTTTATTAAAAAACGATATTTAATTGATATTAATTACAAAGGCGATGGGTATTATTAATTAAAAAATATTTGAATATATAAATTGTACAAAGAGATTTGGTTGATTATTTGAATCCTTTGTAGAACTTCTTGAAACCTTTGTGATGATGGTGATGATGATATCCATATGGGTAAGCACCTGGATAACCAGCTGGGTAACCAGCGGGGTAGGCAGATGGGTATACTGGAGCAGGGTAACCAGCTGGGTAAAACGACTGGAGCAACTGGTGCAATTGGTGCAACAGGTGTAATAACTGGAGCTATTATAATAGAATAACAAGTAATATATATTAATATATGATTCCTATTTGACTTCTTTATCGTCGTAGTAAACCAAATAATGACGAGCCGAAGAAATCCAAATGACTTCTATTTAACTTGATACATACCAACACCGACTGGAGCAATTGGCAATCCGGTTATTGGGTCAATGACTGGGACATATCCTCCTGGTGGGTAGATTGGTCTTCCATATGGGTCCATTGTTTATTATGTATATATGTATATAGATATTATAAATTATAAAAAATATAAGTATGTGTAAAGTTTTTAAATATTATTAAAATGAAAATATATTAATAATAATAAGATGCTGTTGTTTTTATTAATAATGTTGGTTGATTTATTATTTTTTGTTTTTTTGAATTTTTATTATTATTAATATTAATTTATTGGTTTTTCTAATTCTCTCAAAAACTAAAAAATTTCATGAAAAACACAGTGTGTGTCTCTTTTCTGTACAATGTAAATTTCATTTCTCAAACATTTGATAACCGATAATAATAGTGCTTGTATTAATTTGTCGACAAAGTTTAATTATTTTAAATCAAACATGAAAGTTTGTATTTGCTTGTGCTTGTGTCGATAGAATCCACAGACAAACCTGTGTTGTGTTGTGTTGCTTTGCTAAACGACCGTATGAATGCAATGAATTCTCAATTCTGTTACATCGTTGAAGTTTTGAAGGGTTTTTTCCCAATGATCAATGAATTATTTTACAATTGTTTATTAATTATTTAATATAATATAATAATAATAATGCTAATTTTAAAAAAAAAATAAACAGAACAGACTTGTTATTGTTGTTATTGTTATTGTTGTTGATTCCTCCTCCTTTTGATGAGGGTTGTTGAAATTTATCTAACTATCTATTTATCTTGCCTTGACGGCTCTGGTGATTTTAGCTATTTTGAGTATGATTTCCTTATCACTTTGTGAAAATACTTTGATGTTGCTGTTGCTACCTGCAAGTTCAGAGGTAGATGGGCTGCCACTGACGAATGACATTGACTGGCTGTTAAATGGTGTTGGTGATGATGAGTGGGTTGGTGAGCTGGTGTTGGGCGAGAGCAGTGTCATTAGATAGTAGATAGAGTCGAGTGCTGACTCGCCAACGGTGATGGCAGCATCACGGAAGATGATGACCTTATTATAGGTATCACCGTCAAAGTAGGATGGGTGCGGCGATCCAACCTGGCTGCCGATCTGTGACTTCTTGGCGAGTGCTTTCACACTCTCCTGGATGGAGTCCCAGTTTTGGCCCAGGTGCTCGTTGCAGAGCTGCTCGATGTCCTTCTTAAAGTCACGCACACGCTGTCCGAGCTCAATGCACTCCTTCAGCGATTTGACGTCGGAGAACTGCTTCATGGTCTCGGTGAACGAGAGATAGAGATCGCGCAGCACTTTGAGCGATCGAGTTCGGAGTTCGGAAATCTTGAGATTGCTGTCTTGTTCTGTGATGATTGGTGACTGTGATCTGATGTTGTTGTTGATGTTGTTGCTAGAATGTGTGTCTGGATGTTGTTTAATATCGATGGCCGAAGTAGAACGAACTGGCGGTTTGTGAATAGGTGCAAAAGAGGTTTGGTTCGGGAGGTGTGATGTTGACTGCTGTTTGTTTAGGAGTATGCTTTGGTTGGGTGTGTTGCTAATTGGAATCGGTTGAGTTGGTGAAGATGGTGCTGACTTGACGATAGCTGGCTGTTCGGTGCTGCTGTTGATGTTGTTGCTTTTGTTGTTGATTGGGGTTTGTGGGCGTGGTCGTGGTGTTGGTGTCGCTGGTCTGGTGATTAAAGCAGGATTTGGTGTATTTGAAGGTGCTGGGTTGTTGTTAGCCGCTGCTGCTGCTGCTGCCGCGGCTGCTGCATTCTTGAGTTGCTGGTGTTGTACAATGAAACTTGAGGAAGAAGGTGTAGAAATGGTGACTGATCTCTGGAGTGGTAGCTCAGATCGTGGCTGCTCGATGCCGACATCGGTCATAGCGCGAGTCACCTTGTTGACAACAGTGTCTGGTGAAGAAGTCGATGTAGAAATGGATGGATCATTCGATTTTGTGATAGGGTTTCTTGGTGGGATGGTTGGTTTGGGAGTTGGTGGAAGCTTTCTGCCGGCGACCGAAGGAGGCGCAGGGGCGGTGAATCCAAATTGTCTGGGTGATGATGATTGTGCTTGTTGGCTTTGATTATGTTGTACAAATGGCGATGGTGATGGCGATGAAGATAGTTGGTTGAAGAAACATGCTGCCGGCACCGCTTCCAAAAAATCCAGATCCAGAATGAACTGGCTCTGAAGACTGCGATAGCTTGATGATCTCTTCGCACTTGTGTTCTAAAAACGATTCTATATTCTCGAATGATGGTCGTTTTGTGTGATCACGATGGAAGCATGCCTCAATCAGCTTTCTCATGTCTGGCTCGATCTCTGCCGGTATGGTGGGCGACTGTCCCTCCTCACGGACACGAGCCAACTCCAGATAGCCGAGCTGGTCATACTCCTGGTAGGGTCGCTTTCCAGTGAGAATCTCAATCAAGCAAGCGCCATAGCTCCAAACATCGGCCGCTCTTGAAAACTTCTTCTGTGTGAAAACCTCTGGTGACATGTAGAGGAACGAACCCTCGACGGTAGCACCGTAGAACGACCTAGTCGACGATGTAGCAAGTCCAAAATCAGCTAATTTAATCGAAACTGGTGCCTGTAAAGATAGTGAAACAACCTGAATGCAAAAGATATCAATTGATTGAATTAGTAACAAATTGTTGGCGAATGTGCGTCC
Source organism: Heterostelium multicystogenum (assembly GCA_003667245.1). Taxonomy (NCBI): domain Eukaryota; phylum Evosea; class Eumycetozoa; order Acytosteliales; family Acytosteliaceae; genus Heterostelium; species Heterostelium multicystogenum. The sequence continues at coordinate 57,086 of RCNN01000154.1, read as the reverse complement.
ATGTCTGGAAGGTTTTCAGGTTTTCAGGTTTCCAGGTTTCCAGAGGAATACTTACTAAAAAGTTTTGTGGTTTTAAGTCTAAATGTAAAATCTCATTTCTGTGAAGGAAACACATTCCCTTGGCAATGTCGTATGCCATTTTCATTCTCAATTCTGGACTAAATTGTGATTGTTGATCACCTAGATATTTATCCAAACTTCCTCCTTCTACATACTGTAAGTATATGAAAGTTAATATTGGAAACAACCGAGTTAGTAACTTGTTGATGGGTATCATTAATGATTAGACTTACTTCTAATACTAAACATCTTGGTGATGCACAACAACCGACGAAATGGACGATATTTGGATGATGTAACAATTCTTTGTGCATCTCTAGTTCTTTTTCAAATTCTGATCCGTCTCCCATCTCAGAGATGACTTTGACCGCCACCGACAAGCCACGCCAACGTGATTTATAGATTGCGCCATATCCACCTCCACCAATGACGGGTCCAATTTCGATTTCCTTGTAGTCGAGAATCTGTGACATTTTAGAATCTATTTTAATGGTAAAGAGATGTCTGCCGGCGGTTCCAGTGTCGACGGAGATCAGCTCACGTACTCTGGTGGTGCACAAAACAGTCATCTCTACGAAAATATCGGTGGCCGAATTCTTCTTGATGGTGCCACTCGATGGTGTAAAAGTGAGTTTAATGGTGTTGTTATTGCTTGGTAATTTGTTGAAATTGAAATTAACTTTGCTCGATCCTCTGTTGCTTACACGTATCTTGTCCTTCAAGACTGCGCCAACCTTGCATTTCTCGCCTTCTTTCAATCCAAAGTCGATATGATATTTAGAGAACTGAATCAAATTTGCTGATTTATCTTTTTCATCTTCATCTATTATAATTATAATTATAATAATAATAATAATAATAATGTGGAAATTAGAAAGTTAATTTTCTGGAATTGAAAATTCGTTTAGAATAGAATTCATACTCATTGGAAAAATTGAATGTCTTGCTTTATATTGTGCACGGTGTCTGTCTTCAATCGACTGATCCAGCAACATCGACTTTAGCTGGTCGAGATCGTCTTTATTTTCTAGCTCACCGATACATCCTCTGAAAAAGTTGATACGAAAATGTAAATTAGTAAAGATTCGTTCGTGAGTCGACTAGTCGGCTGTCAGAAGCCAAAACCACAACCATACCTTTTTAAAAGTTGATACAGAACCTCGTCCTCTTCCTGTTGCTCTTCTGCTCCACTTGGGGTGTAGAATCGATCCCAATCTTCTTCACTTGAAACTTGTAACATTATTTGATTGCTGCTACTGATGCTGTTGTTGTGATGCTACCGTTGTTATTATTATATTTGCTTGCTATTCTGTGTAATTGAGAGAAAACGCGAGAGCACACTCTGACCAGAGTCTAAAGTCTTTGGTAGACCACCTTAAGTTTTGTGATTTTTTTTTATATTTTAGATATTTGCTATTTTTTAGCTTTTTTTTTGTTTTTACTTTTTCTAGATCTTAAATCTAAGTTTGAGTTTTACTGTGTTTGTTTGTTTGTTTAAAGAAATATCCAAATGTGTGTGAGGTGCGAGTGATTTGATTTGTGTGTTGTGTGGCTAACTTTGTGTGTTGTGTGTTTGTTCGAGTGATCGAATAGTCGACTTTTATTTACGTGAGTGAGCTATTATAATTAGTAGTATGCTAGTTTTTGCTGAGTAATTAATTGATTGATTGATTGATTGAACGAATAAATAAATAAATAAATAAGCTAATATTTAAAAATATTTAAATAACTAAACTTAAATTAAACCTATTATAATTTTTATGACAAGAGTAACTTGTTATTATCACTTCTAATTCAAGGTAATAATGTTGTTTGTTTAATTGCTTAATTATCTGAATTTGGTTTGCTTCTGAAGAAACAAGAATTGAATTTGATTGTCAATGCTGTGATGAGTAGCAGATATTTTTAAAATGTTGGGTAGGGTAATGTGTTGTGATGATTAATAAATAATAATAAATAAGTTGTTGTTGTTTGAAATATTTATATTTTTTGATGTGAATATAAATTTTAAAGGAATGAATTGCAAATGCGAAACTTAGTGATGTTGCTTGCGATGGTGATGATAATCCAATGGAAAGGGTTAGTTGAAACGTGAAATACTGTTCTCTGCAGAATACTATGAGGGTCCTAGAGTAGTCCTTTGTCAGAGAAAGTTGATGATGTTGACGGTGCTGCAAAAGAGATATTCGGATGTAATTTTATTATAATAACAGCTGCTATTTTATTTTATTTATTGTTGTTGTTTTTTCTAAAAAATAAATATTAATATTAAATTTCTTTGGCGAACAAAAATGAGAAGAAAATAAAACAGAGCACAACAAACACAAAGCATATAACAACACAATATCAATAATAATAATAATGGCAATTTTATATATTTTTTGCACATCAACCCTGCACCCAGACCTCCAAGTGGGTTATCCCAATGCCTGAAAAATAAAAAGAACGCAAATACATTAAATCATGAGACCGCCAGAAGACTCACACCATCACATTAAAAATAAAAAACAAAAAATCAACGTTGATGAGATTTTAAATGTTCTTGAGTATCAACAAACAAAATAAAAATCAATCAAATCAGGCATACTGCGTGTTGTGTGGCATATGAGGTGAGGTATGTGGTGTTTGATCAAAAAGTGGAATGTAATTAAATTTAAACCCAATTGAGAAGTGTGAATTGCAATGGGTTTTTTTTGCTGGGGGATGACCCTACAATCCTTTAGTTCGATTTGGATATTTTTGATGGTTTATGATTGAACACACCAACAAAAATAAAAATAAAAAAAGTCTCACATTTTAACCTTTGGCAATAGAAAAAATAATGAGTTTGCAGGTTGTGGTAAAATTGGGAACAAAAATATGGTGGTAGAGTGATTTGATCACACTAAGTTTAACCCAGAAGTCACGCGAAACTTATTATTTTGGTTTGTATTTTTAACTATTCAAATTCAAAGCTGAAATCGTTATCTTGTGGTTGATCATCCTCCACACTTTGATCTACTTTTTGTACATCCTCATCTTGCTCCGCATCTTCCACATCTTGATCTTCATCAATCTGTTCGTTATCACTGTTTATTATTGTAATCACTCTCTTCATCATCACCACTCTGGTGTAAGGACTCTGACTCTGATCCTTCTTGATCTTGATTGCTTTCTTCATCATCGTTGGCATTATCGTCCATCGATATGTCGCTTGCGTTGTAGTCATCGCTTACTTTAGGTTCGTCTACCTCGTGTGGGTCAGCTGTACCCTCTGGCTCCAGCTCCAAATCTTCGATGTTGTCTGGTACTCTACAAAACATACATTCTTTCTTGGACGGGTAGTAGTTGGAAAATGAGAAATCGGTTGAAAATGAGCTGGGATTGAAGCAGTTGGTATTTTGGTAGTCATGTTGGTATTGGTTGTACTTGTCACTCAGCACCAGTACATCGGGCAGCGGATAGAGTGAAAGTGCATGGTCGAAGTTCCAGTAAATTGGCCTGATTTCCAGAGGGAGGTTACAAAGATGAGAGTTGCTACAAATATTTTCAAGGAGCTAAAATGATGGAGCGATTTGTTAGAAATGTCCTGGAATTGGTTGATATGGTTTTGGAAAATTAATTTACATGTTGGGTGATATCTAGTTGATTCGAAGGTTCTTTAATGCAATGTCTACGCATTCTATTTACAATATCATCTCTAAATACTACAATTTCCTGTGAACAATAACGAATCCTACATGGATTGGTGGTGAAGATCGAGTTTGCTATCTTATTTTTAAAGTTTTTGACAAAGGTGTCTGGAATTGGGAATTTTGGTAAAATATTAAGTAGTGAGCCTGTTGGATCTGTAGGTCTATTTGTTTGAGTTTGGCATGTCATTAGTTTCCGTAGTTACTTGGGGTTATGTCTTCTTACTTACCCAGGTATAAAAATAAATTTGCTCTTTGATTGGATGGTAGGATATTTTTGGATAAGCGATGCCAGTTGGTCGAAATAGGTTTTGAGTTTATATTGAGTTCCTGCGATGAGTGGTTTCTCTGTAAAGTTACCCATAAATATAAATGCAAATGGGGGTGTTTCTTTGTATCCATAGAATAGAACGTTGAGTTTGCTCATAACCATTGCCGAATCCAACCAAACATCCGAAAGGAAAACAAGTGCATTATCTTCGGTGTCTGGGTCACGCTCGTATTCACGCAATCTCTCAAAAAGTTTGTCAGAGGGACGGCCGCCGAACATGTCTCCAATGCCTTGCAAATATTTAAGTGATTCCTCTCTTTCCTCGACAATTGGCAACATTATTTCGTCTGCTACAAAAACACCATTGATCAGCTCACCGTATGCCTGTACAATTGTGTTTTCCGTTACGAGTCCAGTGAAGTTGGCATTGCTAATGTCGAGTGGTATGTTTTTGTTTAGATCTTCAATGTGATAGCTACCTTCGACAATCTGTGACACCGTGCCAAGGACATACTTCTTTCCGGGATTGCCCAGCAGTGAGTTGAGAGGTGTTATGCTGTTGTAGTCGCGAGAATGCTGCTCATTGGGGAGCACAGGTTTTGAGAAGAACTGATGACGCTCCACTCTCTGTAGCACCGATAGATATCTGCGTCTGAAGAGATCTGCTTTTGATGTTGCGTTGCCATGAAGTGATCTGTTTGGCTGTTCGACCTTCAAGTACTGGCGCTTGGCCAAATCAAAGTAAAAGACGGGGCAGTTGAATGCGTCGATGACCTTCAAAGCATCTGCCTCAATAGAAGCTATATCGTTTTGTGATTTAATGTCCTTTATACATTTCTCCAAGGCATTTTTATCAACATAATTTCCATTCACTTTGAATATTTTTCCATGTTAATATTCGTGGATGGTGACTGTGTGTCGACAATGACACTCATTCATATCTATACTTACATGTTGACTTATCAATGTTCTTTGTGATAATCGATACTACTTCAAGTAGGTCATCCTTCGACTCATTGAGATCTGCCAAGTATGTGAATGCATCTTTTTTAAGCATCAGACCATTCAACTGAAATATCTTGGTAATATTCTTTTTCAATTGAATATCCATTCTTTATGATTACTAGATAGATATGTTATAATCAAAAGAGTATTGCTATTCAGTCAGCTGATCATATGATAATTATCAGATCAATCATTTCAGTGCTGAAACCTTTAGTGTTTTTTTAAATTTCAAATTTGGCGGTTTTTTTTAAACAAAAAAACTGTGAAGCAAAACATTGACCATATAAATTATTGTGATTTCTAAGTATAAACATTTTAGCTTATTAGTTTATTAACTAGTCTGATAGATCTATCATAATCTTATTAAATTATATATATTTTAAAATAGTAATTTAATAGGTTTACAAAAATAGAATTACAAAATAGTAGATCTTCAATTTAATAATAATTATATGTTGTAAATTGAAGTAGATTTGATTAGATATCTATTTATGTATAAAATGAAATATTGGAACAAAAAGTAAATCACATTCCAAACTTGGGAACCTAAAACCTAAAAACATACTTTAAAATTGAAAATTACCATTTTAATTAAAATAAGTTTTACAGATTTACAAAGTGTAAAATCTAAATCTAAATTTTTTAATTAATTATGGAGATTCCTAAAGATATTAATATGAATGAAAGAAATCAAATTGACTTTCGAAAAGTAAATATTATTAATAATAGTAGTTTTTATACATATAAATATTATATTATTTATTTAATAACATTATTAATTTATTATATTTTTTATTTATTTATTTATTTATTTAATATTTATTATTTATTTATTTATTAAAAGATAAATTAAATTATGATAGTTTCAAAATATTTATATTTAAGTATAATATTGTTTTTGGCATGCTCTACCAATTTTTTGGTTAGAGGAGATTCATCTGAAGACCCTGAGGCTGCTGCCTATGTTGCCAGCACTGTAGTCTTGACTCAGAGTGATACTTCACTATACGGTAAATCCTCGTTGATGGACAACGTCGTACAGTCTACTACTTCCCACAAGAAAAGCCATTCCAGCCATCTATTTGTTATGATGTCTGTGCACAAGTAAGTTATCTTTAATTGTATTTGCAATTAAAATTTAATTTTAAGAACTTGGAAAATTAATAATTAATAGGTATGGCCACCAGTTTATGGTATTCCACAGGCTGCCCAAGGTGTCGACTTGGCAGGTACACCGGGATACAGTATCAGAAATGATGGTACTATCCAAGCTACCTACAACGGTTATCCACTCTACTACTTTATTGACGATAGAGTTCCTGGTCAAATCAATGCTGAAGGTCTTGAAAATACTTCATATGTCATTCGTGAAGTCGGTATCTCCCTTAGAACTACTAATCTTGGTGTTGTGTTGGTTGATGAAAAGGGAATGACATTGTACTATGCCCACCCAGTCCAATTTTAATCCAAACCTGTGGACTCCAGTCCTCGGTATTCCTCAAGGAGCTAATGGAATCATTTTACCAGGTTATCTATCTTATATCACCATGGCTAACGGTCAGTTCCAAGCAACTTACAACGGATGGCCACTCTACAGATACAAGGGAGATTATGCTCCAGGACAAACTAATGGAAACAACGTCAGTGGTTTCTTTGTTCTCAAACAGGTTCTCGTCAATACTAGAATGGTTAACAGCGGAAGCAGCCAAATTCAACTAGTCCTATGTGGTGGTGCAGCAACATGCAATCTTGTTAACACCTGTGACAATGGAACACCTATCACTCAGGGTTCTACAAAGCTTGTCAAATACAACTGTGTCATTATCAACAATGGTCCAACACCAGTCTATCATTTGAACGCAACTCTTGCAAATTTCCAAAACCTCTATTCAATCAATGGACTCAGCACTAAAGATGGTATCCATTTTGACTTTTATCCTGACAGATCCAACTCCCCACTCTACACTGGATATGGTCACCCATGGAGCTACACAGTTACCCCAAGTGCACCCGTAAGCATTCTCGTCGACGACAAAGGATTCACACTCTACACCTACAAGAACGACATCCCCTATCAACCATCAAAGTGCACCAATCAATGTGCTTTAATGTTCCCACCTTTAATCGTAAGTGTATCAATGACAATATCAACATTGTACAATCTTGTCTAACAAAATTCTCATGAATATCTATTAATAGGGATTCCCATCTGTCGCCAATCACCAACCATTAAATGGAGTTTTGGGCACACAAATCAGAGAGGATGGACAACTCCAAGCAACATTTAATGGTATGAACCTCTACTACTACCAACAAGACACCAAGCCAGGAGACACCAAAGGAGATGGAGTAGGTGGTGTTTGGTTTGTTGTTAAAGCAAAAGAAGCTATAAATAATAATAAAAATAAATGTTTATTTATATAATACATGTATAACCATTGATATAATTATTTCCTGAAATAACAAACTGTGATTTACATTAGGAGGTCAGAGTTAATCCCTAAAAAAAAAAATAAATAAACACTAACAACCCTTCTTGCACACTTACTGAGAAGTACAGTAATTACCCAATCATCAAATTGATCAACACTTGATCAAAGATCAAAATAAACACACTTCAAGATCTTGTTGTTTTTCACACTGTTAATTTGAGGATAGGAAGGTAGATTTTTTTTTCGGGCATTAAAAAATCAACCCAATCAAAGCCACATTTTTGGTGGTGCTATTTTTTTTCATTAAAAATCTTAATTTGGTTTGAACTGTACTTATTATTTTGTCAGGTGGAATTCAAACTGACTGCACTTTGGATGTCTGATTTTATTGATCTTTGTTATCTTGATTCAGTTGTTTTGGTTTCTGGATATAAAATACAAAAGAGATATATATTAGTGTTTTACACATACCGGCAAACCAATCACACACTCTATCTATCACAACAATGACAAACTCAAATGTAAATTTATTTAGAATTCTATTTATTTATATATGTATAATTAAATTAGTGTATTGCCAAAATACTACGAATTGGAGATTCACCCTCTATTTAAATGGAAGAGACAGTTTGAATAATCCATATTTCGATATTCCAGTGGTCTCTCCAAAGTCTTCACTCGTCCAAAACTATATAAACAAAAAATCTTGAGTTGATATTGGGCTTCCCAACTCTGGATCCATCCAACACACAAGCCCCCAATTTAAACTATACATATTTCACTGATGTCTGGAGTGATTTCATCCAAGTTTTCATGTCCAATTCGACAAACTTTTGTGTTTACACACAACAATAGTGCAACCAAACCAAACTCAGAATATCCATTGGTCTCTGTAAATGGAACCTTCTTTTTCAACACTACAGATCAATTCAATATAGACAACAAGACATGTCTATACAAACCACAGTACGGCGAATCATATAAATATTCAATAAAAATCAATCAATTTCTACAGATATTTGTAAGTACTTCATCTCCACAGTCAAACAATGCCTACTCATACTTATACTAATGTGAAACACAAACAGAATACCTCAAAGATCAGAGTCAAGGCAGGAGACAATCTATTTCTTTTTTATAAACAGAGAGCTGGTTTTGGACTGCAGTGGATTGACAGCAATCGATACCAACTATTACGAAATTGATTTCCTAAACAATCAGATCAACTACATTACAATAATATTCGAATCTAACGGAACCAATACCTATGTATCAACACAGTTCAACAATTTAAATCTAACCAAATATATCAATGTAAGTCTACTTCGTCATCTGGACTTTATATTTCATTCAATCCAAGTTCTATTCCAACAACTCCTGCTAACCTATCCGACCAACCCAACTTTAGCAATATGTCATAATCGATATCTTCCAGGGTAATCAATTTTGGTATAAGCCATTGTCGCTTGAATTCGAAAATATTTCTTTTGAGAGATACGATTTCCCTGGCGATGACAGAGACTCGGAATGCGATGCGGACCCCGCAAAATTCAAGTGCAACAGGGTGCCATCATCGGAGTTGCTGTTGGTGGTGCTGTACTTCTCGCTATTCTCGTCACCCTGGTCGTAAAGAGAAAGAGCATTCCATTCCTAAACGGAGATGGTGGCAGCAAAGATATCGAATTGGGAGATGACTAACTACATCCTGCCAGTCCAGTTGCTCTCAACAAACATCAATATAACCACAACCAACAACCTCAACACAGCATATAACATAAACCATAAGTAAACAGTCCAGCAACCACCCTAATCAAACTTGTTTTGCAAAAATATCTTTTTGATCAAAAAAAAAAAGTGTACAACTCATTTTTTTTGTTTTTCCATTTCAGTTTGGATCAGGATAATCAATGTTTTTCCAAAAATATCAAAGCAAAGTGGATTTCAATGAATGGCATATTTTTTTATAATTTTAAAGGGGGCTACCGTCACATTTTTATTGATCGCAGTTTTACCTATTTGAGGTAACACCCAAGTTACTTAAGAACATTTATTTTCTTTCAACTTTCGAAATCTACTATTTATTTTTATTGATTCTTGATACAGGTATTTAAGTTATCTGTATGTAATTATTTATTATAAAATTGATCGATTGACAGAATCAGACATCAGGTCTTTTAAAATCGACACACTTAGGGGATATGCACGCCAGTGTGGAATCGATGAAAGGCTGTCAAAGCCTGCCTTGAAACAAAAGCTAATCGATTATATAAGTGCAAAAAAGAGACATAAAAACAATAACAAAAACAACAATAGCAATAACAACAGTATTAGTAATAATAGTAATATCAGTCACCACAGCAGCAATGGCAACACCGGCTATAGTAATGGTTCAAGCATTCACAGTAAAGAGGACAATTATAATAAATTAATAGAATATTCAAATGGTATCAATTCAAAAGATGAACATCTAACAACAAATAATCATAACCTTACACCAAGAGATCTTGATAGTGATGATCATTATCAATCAAATGATAATAATAACAACAACAATAACAACAACAACAGTAATAGTAGCAATAGCAATAATGGCAATAGTGATGTATATATAGATAACCAATTATCACCAAATAGCAACAACAACAACAACAATAATAATAATAGTAATAAGAAAAAGAAAAGACCTGCTCCATTGAGAGATATTATGCTTCAACACTTTAATGAAATGGGAGACTACCAATATCAATGTAAATACTGTAAACATACACTCAATGGATCAACAAAGAGCAATCTCAATAAGCACATCTACAGATGTCAGGCTTTACTCGATTCTCAAAACCAAACGTTGGTCATGTCAATCACCAATCCTACTTCGCCTCACAAAAAGGAAGCAAGCAGTGATGAGCAACACCTACCTCAACAGCAGCAAATCGGTGAAGTCATAGACGACGAATCGGTTGCAAATGAATCGGAGGATACACATGAACTGGATGCAGAGATATACTATCCTCGCAAGCGTGAGAAAATCGACTTCTCATCAGTGGACAATGGTCCTGGAGAAACTGGTCGTGCCAGTGGACATGCAAGTGCATTTGGATTGGGACTCCAGTATGGCGATCCAATACTGGTTGACCGCCTTTTACGGTCCAATGCTGTAGCTACATCGTGCTTTATTTGGTCAAATGCTAGGGATGAGTCATACTTGGAGATCTCCGGTACCTCCATTACATTCAGTGAGAGAGGTCCTCCCGAGTTGAATCGATTCACACTTTCGTGCATTCCTTTCGACCACAGTGGCTCTTTTGAGGATTTCCTCATTCAGGAGATCAATGCATATGGCCTTAAAGACAAGATGTACTACACTGTGTCGGACTACGACACCTCTGACACCAATATCCTGAGACAGGAAGGCGGATTTAGCAAGCTGCTTTCGTCGCAAGATTGCATTGTTCAGTCGCTGCAGCTGGTAGTTGAGAACTTCATGTCGGATCCACACATCAAATTTCTTGTCGACAAATGTCGTAAGCGAGTTAACCATTTCAAGGAGGCGGAAAAGGAAGAATCATCATCATTCAACACATCTAGGATGAAAGCAGCTTCCAGATGGTTGATTTCATTGGACTACTTAACTAGAGCGACAGAGAACAATATCAATAGACATCTAGACCAGCAGCTTGAGGTTTTGAATCTCAAACTCGAAGAGTCAACACTCAAATACATTACTATCTACAACAAGCTTTCCAACACACAACAGTCTCTCGATTCTTTTTTATCAAGCAGGAACGCAGAACTCAAAGACACGATCCGCGAATTAGAGGAGCTAAAAATTTCGTCTGGCGAAGCTTCGCGGATTCAGAAAGTCATTGAAATTCTCCAACCATTCAAGGCCGAGATACTCAAACTCCAGAGTTCACACGGAAACGTTTCGGATATCCTTCCATCTTATATACTCATACGAAAGTACCTACTTCAACTAAAGTCACAAGCAAAAAGCAACTCATTGGCCGACTCAATCAATCCCAAACTAACGATCAAACTACTTGAAGACATCGAAAGTATTTACATCAATCAGTATCTGAATCAACATTCACCAGAGTTCAATCCATATCCACTACTTGCGTCGTTCTTTAACATCAACCACCGCAAGCTCTGCCAAAACATATTCAACTATTTGGGTCTCAAATTCTACGTTCAACATATCACCAAACTGTACAGACATTATTTCAACGATATTACAGATGACAACGAACTGAAGCAACAGATAGAGTTATGGTTCAAATCCATCGTCCAAGATATGACTCCGGAAATTTTACCGACTGCTGGAGAATTGGTCAATCCCTTTGAATTCTGGTATCAAAACTATAAAAAAGGACAATATTCCAGATTATATCACATTGCATGTTTAGTGCTGTCTTTTCCCGCGACATCCATCGATTCAGAAACCAGCTAGATCCAAAACAAATCTCCCAATGCCAAACTTTCTAAAATAAACAACTGTTGAGAGAACTATTTTATTTATGCTTAAAAAGGCAAGTCGATTCAAATTGAATCGAGTTTGGTGCAAAACGTTTCTTTATTGTTATTTTTAACAATCGCAAAGTTTATTGATAAATCTTCTTTTGACTCTGCCTTTTTGTTGCTGGAATTGGTCGCTCTTGATTGACTCGAAATCTTTTAGAACAACAACGAAATGTTTGATAAAGTCACGGAGTGAGTACATTCCGGAGCCAAATTGAATCATTTCTGGGTGAAGGTCGAATAGAATCTTCTTTTGGAGAAGGTCACGTCTGACCTCTTGGAATGATATGTCTAATCCAAGTAGGCAATCGTTGAGTGACTTAGTTCCATACTCGAGAGCACGTTCTTGGTCATGCATCAGTGACCTAAGATCTTGCATTGAACGAGCCAAAGTTCCGATGAGGTCGTTTATTGATTGTCTGATGGGTGCCATTGCTTCTACCATAGCGTCGCTAAATTGGTAATCAAAGGCATTGTCAAAGGCAACCAAACGAGTATATAGCTTAATGAGATCACCAATCAACTTGAAGTAATGTTTGGATGATTTCTTTGGACGCAGAACGAGTTCTGAACGAATGTCAAAGAGCAAGCCCTTTTGTGCTGCCATGCTTACTCGTATTTTACGGAGAGAAGCCGCTATCTCTCCTTTCATTGTTGAACGATCAATATCTGCGCTAGATGGCAATCCTAGCTCAATGATTTTAGTGAATGTTTCTGCCATGGTTGAGGCCGAGTTGAAAAATTGTAGACGTGAATTCTTAAATGTGAAATAGGGGAATACCAATACTGAAATGACAAGTACCCATACAATACCAAGTGCAACATTGAAGGCACGATCGACAGCGGTCGTGTATGAGAAAGTGGGAGCCAAGAAGCTACCATATGAAATGATCATATAAGTGAGAGCGGCCACCGCTCCTGCATATGAAAAGCGTACGTCTTGTTGGACAAACGATGCTGAAAACACGAATACAAATGTTGTAAACAAAAGAATAAGTTGTTTGGCGGGCTCTGGTACCACGTGGACCAGCCATGAAATGAGAAATCCTAGCATTGCACCTATTATAGTACCAATAATACGATGAAATCCACGGGTTATCGTCGCACCCAAGGTAGGAGACATGACCAAGACTACTGTGGCGCATACCCATATACCATGGATAACGAGCTCATTGTGTCTCCGACCTTCAAAGTAGTAGAATAATGAAATGGTTGTTGTAAAAGCAACGGTCAACTGGAATGGAATTTCCATTTTTTGTTGATAAACCAAAGAGTATAGAAGTAGTTGATAATCCAAGAGAATAGAGTTGGTAAACGAGCTTTTGGTTCCGTGGCATGAAGTGTTTTCACATTGTCAACCAGTAGTTTAGCTCTCTTGATGAAATATCTTGGAAGTGAAAGTGCAATTAATGGGAATCCATAGCGTATAATTTCGAGTGATGCATGGCAAGTGTGAGATTGAGTGTTGATTGAAAATATGTTGTCGGCAATTTGTCGCTGATTTAGAGCAAATAGGGAAATTCCAAAAATGAAAAAGTGTACCTTTGTAATTTCCGACGCTTGGAGTGCCGGAAGATTCGAGCGCTGATACTCACGAACAATCTGCTTGTAGGTATTGCGACACTCTTCCACAAGTGCCTCTGTTTCCTCGAAGGACTGAATCAAAATATCGGCATACAGCTGGTCTGTTGAGTTTTCATTGTTTTCTTTCTTAATCCTGTGTACAAGTATATGAATGATCAATCCAATCTGTAGGAACACTTCCTCAATAATTGAATCCAAGAATGGCAGCACAGGGAAAATAACTTCTTGCCTAAGTGTAATGCTGAATCCATGGTTGATTGACAGCTTGATCGATATCAATTGCTTCTGATTCATTTCAAGCAAGGCCAGTAGCTTCTCGTAGGTTGATATCAATGGTGCATTCCATCTCTCTTGTCGACATTCCGCGAGGAGGGTGGTCAATCTATTAATCTGGTTCGTTAACTTATTCTCCCATTTCTGAATATCATTTTCATTAGGAAGTGGAACAGCTGTTGCGAGTATCTGCTTTTTACCCATCTTCTTTGTGAATAGATCCTTTTCAAGGGCGCTCGATCTACTTAAAGGCAATGTCTTTCCTTTGGTAGCTGTGCATCATCCTCTTGCATGTCCTTTCTAGATATCAAACTAAAAACATTGAAAAACTTTTAAAGCTTTTACTTTTTCTGTGCTGAGTCTGCTCCTGTTGAGTTGATTCCTCTGGCATCTGTATTTCAGTATTATTCTGAATATCTTTATCAACTGGCTGTTGTTGAACTTGTTGCTGTACCTTCTCCATTAAAGTGACTGGAGGTGGAGGGATATCAACAATAGTTTGATTTAATGATTTCATGCCTGAACCATCGCTTTGTTCTATATTGTTATTGTTTTCTTTGGTATCTCTTTTGGGTAAAGGCGATAGATTGATGTCGCCATCTGACGAAATAAGATCGATCTCTCTATCTAGTACATTATCGCTATCATTTTCACTGTCAAATTGCTCGGGAAAAATTGGGAAACAAAATGAATTGTTTTCGCGTAGTGCAGTCTCGTCATTGCTAGCTACATTTGCTTCCATCTGATAACCAACACCTCTAAAGAAAATACGGGTGCTGTTCAGAGTCTTTATAATCTTTCTCGAGAAGAGACGTGTCGCTAGGAATGGATGCACCAAGAGTCCAAACACGATAATGCTTCCACCAAGCATAATGGCAATCACCAAGTTATGCCAAATCTGAGTATTCTTCATTGCACGAGGTGAGAAATAGAGTAAAACCATAACATCAATTAAAATCTTCTTGACAGTGAGCTGGTTGAACCATCGTCGGCCAATGGCAGTAGCAGCAATAATAAACGTGAAGAAGAACAGTATGATGAATCCAATCCAGTATAGATCGTGCGGCAGTATGTGAAATATGGCATAGTTGTAGAGAGAGCTGATTAGGGTTGCGTAGATGATTGTCACACCATTGAGAATCGATGTCCACACAGAAATAGTGCAAGTCACGATAATACAAAAGACAGGTATCAAAATGATTGAATTAGCATCGAAGCCGAACGGAGCAAACATCAAAGCCGCAGAAGCAGTAACAATAACAGCTTCTCTAAAAGCAATCTTTGATTGCAGACCCAGCAGTTTTTTCTTTGAACTTTCTATAAAGTGATTCTTGTTCTTTGCAATCTTCATTTTCTATTCTTTCTTTTCCTAACAAAACACTTTGGTCAAACGAACACGAACCTACTAAACATCAAGTTCATTCATAACAATACAATGCTTTACTATACTATACTATATTATAATATTACAATCTACATAATTTTCAAAATGAAATAATGATTAGTTAGTTTTTTTGAGAAATATTAATAATCTATTTTTAACTATCTATAAATATATACCTGTTTTTATGTAAATTTGTGATAGATAATAGAATTATTTAAATAGAATATGAATATGACTATGATAGAAGTAAGTAAAAAGCTAACTTTAGATAAGAATCATATTAATATAATAACAGTATTCTTTTATTCTATTTTATTCTATTTTATTCTATTTTATTCTGTTCTGTAGTTGTTTTTGTTGTTCTTGTTGTTCTTGTTGTTCTTGTTGTTTGTTTAGTTGTGTTGTGTTGTTATATATGATGATTCTTTTTGTATTGGACAAATAAAAAAGACGACACCTTATAACCTGATGTTTCCCACAATAACTCTTCGATTCATTCATTCATTTCCCCAAAATAAAAATATATATTTTTATTTTATTTTTTGTTTTTGCACCATCTAATCTAAGAGGTGTGTTTGATTTTCAGAACACTTTGGATTGAAGTTTCGAAAGCACTGAAGTAGAGTTGTACTCTGCGCCTCTTTGCTTATCTTACAATAGATAGATATGACGCGTCCTCATGAAGTGTAGCTTTTTCATTTCAAATAATAATAATAATAAAGTATTGATATATAATGTAATGTAGTTAGATCTAGGAATTTAATAGTTGTCTTCTGCTGTGAAGTTATATTTCAAGAGACTTGATTTCATTGTAATCAATAAAATTACACATATCTAACCTACAATGAATTATTATAATACTACGTCTACAATATATAGTTCTATTACCAGTAACTTCTTCTACAGTTGTTTTTAATTCCTATTACTATTACTATAGGTATAGTAATCCTATCTTTTTGAGATCAAACCTTTGTCATTGTTGTTGTTATCCCCTCACAATTGGTTTTATTTTTTGTTTTGCATCACTCACCCTACTCATTTTAAATTTAAATATGAAATAATAATATTAATATTTTTGTTGTTGTTTGTTCATTTTTAATCAACGACTTTCCGGCACCAAACAGTAATCAACCACCTCGATTACTATTCATCCCGAACTAAAAAAAGATTTTAATTTTCATTTTTAATATTATTATTTTTGTACACTGAATGACTGACTGACTATTGCTTTAATTTTCAAATTACAATATATTAATATTATTATTGAAAATTCAATTAATATTATTTAAATAATAAAACTGATATATAAATAACTTTGAAAAACAAATCAAAAAACTAAAATAATCAAATATTTATCACCAAAAATAATAATAATAACAATAATTAAACAAATAAAATAGATAGAGAATAGTAAAGAAAGATATATATAGTTGTAGTGTACCAGTAGTGTAGGTTGTTTTTGTTGTAGTAGTAGTATTAGTTGTGTAGTTAGGTAGTTTTCAATCAAGTCAAATCATAGCTGTATAAATAGATATAAAGTATAATTGATAGATAAATTGATTGATATATAGATATATAGTAGTTGTTTATCTATGAATTGAAATTGGAAAAAGATTTGAAACTTGAACAAAACATTGAATTGATATTGATTTAGAGTGTATTTTTGTCAAATCGAATCGAATCAAGTCAAACATGTCAGATTCATCTCAACAACAGCAACAGCAACAGCAACAGCAACCGCAGCAACCAGAGATATTACAACAGATTACAAACTTCTTTGACTCACTTTCAAGTTCATTTCAAAGTTTATCACAAGCTCCACCACCAACGCAGCAGAGTAATCAACCTGTTTCAATCAAGAATATACCGTCGAATCAATCAAATAGCTCAACAGATCTAAAAGAAACAGCTCCTTACCCGTGATTTTGAATCTAGTTCAACAAGCTCAAAGTCACCAAAGTCGCCTAAATCTATATCACCAACTAGCAGTCAGAATCAATTCCCTGCATTCTATCAACATAGTCAAAAAACACTGAAGGAGTTGGATGAGCGTCGTTTACTGCTTATTGAGCATCTCAAATCAGTGAAATTCAACTTGGATACACAGGCTGAAGATGATCCAATCAGCTATATCAAGATTCGTATGGAGTTGACCAAGCGAAAGACCTCACTCGAGCAAGAACTGCGATCACTCGATGAGGTTTTGTCAACCAAGTCGCTTGTCGAGTTTGAGTCGTCTTCTACTATGGAAGGAATCACAAACTTTATTGGATCATTCATCAATCCTCCTTCTTCCAACTCTCTGAATCTAGCTGGACACTCTCTTCACCACCACCATATTTTTTCATCATCATCACCATCATGGACATGGACATGGACAACAGACTTCGCTCAGTCCACCTGAGTACTACCAGCAAAATCAGTCGACTGATTCACTGGGTGTTGCTCATTATGCCCTGCCCAACTCTATCATTCCAACTGGCACACCTATCGACAACCCCGATCCCAACCAACCGAGGTTCCCTCCACGTGACAATATCAATGTAAAGCTTTATGTGGATTGTGATGATTACTTTGCAGCAAGTGCACTTGCTATTGAGAACGCTACCCGTGAAGTGTTTATCACAGCATGGTTCTTTCACCAGAGGTGTTCCTCATCCGATATCCATCTCTCGATCCAAAATATAGACTCGACAATCTTCTTTGCCGAAAAGCAAAGCAGGGTGTAAAGATTTTCATTATCCTCTGGGACGAAACAAAGATTGCAACATTCAAGGGAAGCAAGCGTTGTAAAGAGAAACTGGAAGAGCTACACCATAATATCAAAGTTATCAAGCATCCACCTTTTACTGTATGTCTGCATCCAATCCTGATATGAAACAATAACTAACCAATCACAATTATCACAGCCTATTTATTGGTCACATCACCAGAAAACACTGATAGTAGATCAAGAGATTGCATTTGTGGGTGGAGTTGATTTTTGTTTTGGAAGATACGATACTTGGAGTCATAATTTGATTGATGTAAATGCCACACTGTGGCCTGGAAAGGACTATTATAATCCTGTGCTTGGAGATATGGGTGATATTCTGTCGCCTCACGACGACTCCATCGATAGAAAGAAATTTCCTAGAATGCCATGGCACGATGTGATGATTGGTGTCAATGGATTGGCAGCAAGAGATGTTGCTCTAAACTTTATACTTCGTTGGAATCATCACAAAGACGACTATTATCCACAGCTGTACTTTAACACAACACCAATGATACCGATAGGAACTAGTCAGTGTCAACTGCTGCGTTCAATGGATGAATGGAGTGGAGGTGGACGCAATGAGCGCTCCATCCATACTGCCTATGTTCAAGCGATTGAAGATGCAGATCACTATATATATATTGAGAACCAGAACTTTGTGTCTACACACGCCCCAGGTGTATGGAATCAAATATCTGCAGAAATTGTCAAGAGAATACGTCGTGCCATTAGAAAGCGTGAAGTTTTCCGTGTAATTATAGTACTCCTGCGCAACAAGACGGTAGATTCCAGGAGGAAACACATATTCGTGGACTGATGCACTGGCAATTCTTGACACTCAACAGAACAGAGCAATCATTGGTTAAACAGCTAAAACGTGAATTCCCAAACGAAGATCTTTCAGAATACATTGGATTCTACTCACTTAGAACACACGCATGTCTAGAGGGTGCATATGTATCCGAACAGATTTATGTACATTCGAAACTTATGATCGTTGATGACCGTGTTGTCATTGTTGGATCCGCGAATATCAACGACAGATCGTTCAATGGTGAGCGTGACTCTGAGCTGGCATTTATAGTCCGTGATGAAAACGATAGAATCAAGACAAGAATGAATGGAAAAGAGTATATGGCATCGAGATTTGCCTACAATCTTCGTTTGCGATTATGGAAAGAACATATTGGATTGCTTCCTAATATTGATCATCCACCTTTGGTACAGCACAACAACAGCTTATCAGCCTCACTATCATTCTCTGGAAATAGCAATGGAAGCAATGCCATTAGCACTAATTCGAATGATGTAAATAGGCAACCTCCATTGACAATATCATCGCAATATAGAATACCAAAGCAGTCCCATCATAGATCATCTTCATACCAGGGAACCGGCTCCAAATCACTATCTCTCTCTACTTCATCGTCTTCCCTGGCTGCCACGACATCTCAACAAAAGCTGTCAGGACCAACCACACCAAACGACTCTCCACAGGATTCACCTCGCGGTACAACCACCACAACAACCACAGCTTCAACTCCAATATCTGTATCACTAGATGACAGCAACAGCAGCGTCAACTTCCTTACCAAGTCCATCTCAGTGCCAGAAAGCATATCGAGCTCTAGCCTGCCACCAGCCTCAACAATGACATCTTTTACTTCAACCACAAGCACTTCACCGTCAAACAACATTCTCACTCCAGAACACCTCATCATAGAAGACTACAACACACCGCCAATCAACAACATCGTCAACAATGTAAAGAACACAAACAACACACCAAACATTTTTATCCAGCAGCCTACCAACAAACAGTATAAATAGCAACAGTAACAGTATCAATGATAATGGCAAAGTGTTTGTTGTTTCTGAAATTGATTCACCCAAGTTAAAGCCAATATCCGTTAGCAGTCTTCACAGTGAAGGCATAGAGGAGAGTGTCATTGGCGGCATAGATTTGACAGACCCAGTTGACAGCACATTCTACCTCGGTGTTTGGATTGCCACAGCAGCTTCAAACACTCGTATCTACGACACTGTTTTCCCAGCGATAGCCAAGAACTCGATTAGAACCATCGAAGAGTTCAATCAGAATCTTTAAAAAACCTGTATCGAATGCAGACTGCCGATTGCTATCAGAAGTGCGAGGTAATCTCATATATCACCCACTCGATTTTCTTGCCGACGAAGATATCCAACCTACTTTTCTCTTTACTGATGATTTATTCCAATAATATAACATTTCCTTATCATCAAATACCACCAGAACCTTTATACTTTATAATATCATAATCATAATCGCTAGATATCTCTACAAAAGTAGAGAAAACCAAGATAAAGTTATAAAATCGTTCATGTAATAAACAGATTGTTGTTATTTTATATTTGATTTTAGATTCATATCTATCGTCTAGACGTTGAACGTATTTATTTAAAACTATATTATTTAATGTAAATCAAATTAGTATCAATGATTGATGGTTCGATAATATTTGTATCTATGTAGTTATAATAGTATATATAACTCATAATCATTTGGTTGGTGCGATGCTTACAGTTTGTTGAATCAACTATGGGTATTCATTAAGGATCGTCGATAAGTATGTGTGTGGATTGCTAGCTAGCTATGAAGTTTGCTGAAAGTGTATTAAATATGTCATTTTACAATGTTTGTTATTCTTCTTATGATTGAATTACTATTATTATTATTGTTTTTGATTAAATAAACTTAATGGGATTCCTTTGGCTTGACAGAATCAAAGATGAAACTCAGCAACACAGTAAACAGCGAACAAACCAACAGCTGGCTTGAAACCTGGGAGGATTATTGTTGAACTTTGGCTTGAAGATTGGTGAGTTTCTCCAATCGTTAATGTTTCCGTGAATCATTCTATAATCTAATATTGTAAAATATATATATTAACTATCTAAACAAACTATGACTAAGCTTTAATATGATCACACAAACGCAATGTAAAAAAAAAAACTATCAAAAATCAAAAAAATTTTAAAAAAAATAAAAAATAAAAACAGCAACAAGTCTGACAAGACAGCAATAGTGGACAGTCCATTTCCAATTCCAGGTGTGTTATCATTATTATTATTATTATTATTAAGTCAGGAATGTATTAAGTGTATAGTGAAGACAAAATAGACTTCCAATAGGTGATAATGGTGACTTTAGGAATTCAATAAAACTTGTTAAATGCCTGAAAATCGATCAAATATTAATTTTGATTGATGATAATGGTAAGAGTTAGTTATTTATCTTTGAAGATATGTAATATTAGTTTCATGTCATTGATATTGATAGAAATCATTTTCTATCAATAATGAACCAATTTCATTTCATTAGTATAAAAAGTTTGGACAAATTGGGGGAGTTGTTGATTGTCAATCAGATCATATGAAATAATTGATTGGAACCTGTTCGGATAGTGTGGTTATATAGGCTTGAATGCATGTTCAAAAAAAAAAATCTTAGAATCTTTCAGGGAACTCAAAATTCAAAATTAGTAAATTAATTAAATATATTTTTTATAATAACAATTTCTTGTTGTTCTTGTTGTTTGGTTTTTATTGTTTAAATAATGATTTATTATTTATCGCATTGATTTTGAATCTTGTAATTATCTGCTTTGTCAATTTCAATAGTTATAACATTAAAAATAATACTAATAATAATAATAATTTATATAAAAAATAATAATAATAAAGAAAAAAAGAAAGATCTATTTGTTGTTGTTGTTCATTTCAAATTAATTAATTAAATTCAAATTCTAAATTAAAATTAAAATTTATAAAACAAAAATATAAATTTAAACAATCTAGTTTATTAAATATTTATTAAATTAGTAAATTATTTATTATTTATTATTATATTATATAAAATTATTATAAATAAATAAATAACTGTATATATATATATATATTATAATTCTATATAAACAACAACACACTACAAAAATCAAAAAAACACAAATTAACATCTATATTTACACACCGCCTTCTTATTCACACTTACAGTTCAATCATATATATCCTCATTAACATATAAGTTCAATATACCTAATTAATTAATTAACTAATAATCATTCATATTCATTGACTTATTTTATTATTATTATGATCAACCATAGGTTGTTTATTATATATATTTGAATAATTAATAGAAATATAATAATAGTAATTCAAGAATAGAATAGATAATAGATAATAGATAAAATACAGATTAATTAAATATACCCAAACAAAAAAACAGATTGCTTTTCGTATATTTTTATTGATCAATAAGCCAAGAAAAAACACATACCAAGACAACAAGACAAGAAAGAATAGAATATATATTAAATAAGATTAGATTCGAATAGGACAGATTTATTTATATATATATAGACCTCGAGGAAAAGCAGCTACTTACAGTGAAGAAAGCAACAAGCTTATAGGATTGATTCTTTAATTGATTCGCTGATTTTAATTGCCAAATTAGTTACACTGGATTTTCATATATATAATAAATAATACAATGACAGGTATATAAGTAATGAATGACAATTCATGATGTCTTTGATATTTTGAGAGTGGACATCAACAACGTTGTGTGGCTGGTAGTTGATGTTGTTTGAATCACTCATTGATTGATCATTAATATTAATTGTAATTTTTAATAATAATGTGTTACTGTAGATTCACCACCTCTACCAAAGGGTATTAACAATGGACACGATAAGAGAAAAATTAAAATTTCAAAAGATAAAGTAAAGTCCTCTTATTATTACGCTGATTTGGCTGCGAGATTTCTAGAGACAGAAGATTATGTTGATATATCTGGTTTAGGAAGAGGTATGTAGCCTTAATAGATTATCAATCAAACACACCCCCAAGTTTCTATTTAAACTAACAATCAAACTACAATTTTTATTTTAATTTGATTGAATTGATACACAAATTTAGCAATTTCAAAAGTCTGTCAAACTGTTGAGTATTTAAAGTCAAACAATGTTATTGTTATAAAAAGTAGGTAATCACCACTATGGGATAAATTCATCATCAGCCAACACTACAACTATATTATAATTTACCACTACCAATGGTTGGGTTGAGATGTAATAATGCTATATCACAATGCACTTGAGGGCGATCACTTACAATTTATTTCTTTTCACCACAGGAGTTCAAACTGGTTTAGTTTCAAGTGTGGAGTTAATTGTTTCTGTTGAAAAGGGTCCCAATCATGCTGAATATATAAAATCAATGGAAGAGGTAAGTGGACTAATTTGTTGTAAATAATTATAATATTGTGTAATCCTTTTTAAATTGATATCTGCATTGAATGGAATACCACTTTTATCAAAAATTGAATGCTAATATTAATATTCTATTTATTAATATGAGAAAAAAATCAACATCAGTCCACGATGATGATGTTGTTGATGATGATGAGTAAATTAAACTAACATCATCCTCTAAAAAAAAAACAATCAAACAAAGAAACAAAACAAGAAATAAAATCAAACCAAATCCAAAACAAACCTAACCAACCTACCAATCCAAATGAAATAAAACAAATCTACAAATAATTATATACAAAAGTAACAAATAAAATATTCAAGGTGCCAGAGTCATGGTCTGACAATGTCACCTAATTAGGTGTAATAAATTACATTCACAATTATCCAAATCAAAACTGTCTGGTCCAATTGATCATTCTTTTAATTAGTTATAAACTTTACTCTTGTTTCTTTCTATTGTCGATCGAGGCGACATTGAATGGTCCAAGCAGTGCGACAGCTCAACTTCGGCATTGTCGAGCAATCTTGAGATGATGATGGTGATGAGGATGATGAGTGCAAATGTTTTGTTGGAGATAAAGAATTTCATACAGGACTTGGGCTTGGAGAAGTCAACACGGAGCATTTGCCAAGCGAGGTGCAAGGCACCGATCGATGTTCCAACATAGTAGATTTCAGGCATTGAAGCAGCCCATCCTGCAAGATTGAGTGCTGCAATGGTGGCAGCGGAGAATCCAGCGAGGATCTCTCTGCTTCGATCGCCAAAAGCAAGTGCAGTGGACTTGACACCGACTGACAGGTCATCCTTTTTGTCCATGTGGGCATAGATGGTGTCGTAGACCATCGTCCAGGAAATACCAGCGACATACAATGGCAGACAAATCTTCCAGTCGCAGTAGCCGTTGACTGCCGAGTATCCTACTAATGCACCCCAATTGAATGCACAACCCAGGACAAACTGGGGATAGTAAGTATATCTCTTCATAAATGGATAAATAATTACAATTGGTACAGATGCCAATGATAGGAGAATACTGATGGTAGTGATATTTATAGCCAATATAAGTTTGTGTTCATGAATCAACCGCCAAAGTTATCATAAATGTTTACTTACGTATATATATTAAAGTTTAGAAGCAATCCAAAGGATACTGCAAGTTGTCCTGCTAATAGTGCCAATGCTTCTTTGTGTGTAAGTTGGTTCGATGCGATGGGTCTGGTCTTGGTTCTGTCTACTTTTCTGTCAAACTTGTAGTCTGCCATATCGTTGATAACACATCCCGCTGATCTCATCAAGAATGCACCAGTAGCAAACATAAGCATCAACTTCAAGTCTGGTAGGCTTCCAGGCTGTGCTGCTATTGCAGTACTCCAAAGACATGGATATAGAAGTAGCAGTGTACCAATTGGCTTATCCAATCTGGAACAAACGCAAGTAAGGCTGGATATGTGGGGGTGCCTTATCGACCCATGAGGTCTGAGGCACTAATCTATTATCATTATCCTCGTTCGGGCTGTCATTGTTGTTGATCGTGCTATCTTGAAATAGTTGTAGGTGTTGCAGGCGAAGCAGAAGTAGAAGAAGTAGTGTTGAATCTACCTGGAATATATAGAGCTTCTGAGGCAAAGTAGGATGATGCTTTGCTATTTAGTAACCTATTGACATATCTATGTGTAGATCTATTATTGTTTATATTGATGACTGTTGAGTAATGTCTTAGTCTTAGACTGGTCAGGCAGCCATTAGATATACTAGTTAGACTACTTTGATGCAATGATGAAAGAGACTTTCCCGGGAAAGTCGCCACATCAATTAAAGATATAACTGTTCTTGCTCTTTTCATTATTATTATTATTATAACTATATAATATTATTACTATTATTAGATAGTAATGATAATAATGACATTCGTTGTTTTGTTTGATCAAATTAATTAATTTGGTTTTGGAAAACACGAACAAATATAAACACCACCATTGGTTTCATTCATTTTACGAAGCGAAAGGTGGTAAACCACCACACAAAAATCAATGAGTAGTGCAACCTAATTTTGTGGGAAGTGATCAATAATACATCATTATTATTCATACTCTTATTGACACGAATCTCTTTTCTATCAACTCAATATTGAAGTCATTGATTTTATATTTCAAGGAGATATATTTATTACTGTTGAAATAGTCATTGTTCCTCATGCTCAGATGGTAGATAAATTAAATACTGCAGTACAACTAGGCGATAATTCGTTTTCTTTTGATGTTATATATGCATATGCCTGTTCCTGTTTGTTTGCTTGCTTGTTTATTAGTTTATATTATATTGATCGTTCATTAATTGCTATATCGAGAGTGATATCTTTCTTAATGATGTGCATGATGACTGTTGTCCTCTACCTGAGGTGGTGGGTAATGTGGGAATCTTCTCTGTAATTGTTAGGAATGCATGTTAGTCTTAGGGTATAGATAAATGGTAAACATTGATTTCTTCCAAATACTTCTGCATGACTACAGTATTACGAGAAGAAAGGTATGTTTGTTTGCTACTGACCTCAGTCATCTTAGATCCAATGTACAATGAGGTTAAAAGACCAGCAAGTCCAATAACAACTTTAGTTCTGTTTGAATGGCAATTCTTTGGGAATTCGCACCACCATCCACCTATTTATTCATTATCAGTGTATTAGTATCATCTCTTTCAAGTCTCCAAACTAATCAAATCAAATCAGATCAAATGAGTTTTATGCATGGTTTAATAAAGTTCATTCGTCTCTGTGCTGTTTGTTCTGTTCTGTCTGTTTGATTGATTTATTGATTGTTCTTCAATAGACTAGTTTCATCATTTCGTTATTTACCTGTTGGTGTCCATACAGTCTATTACAAAGTATTAGTATCTATCAACTCAATGACTTGATGGATTATAAACAAATGATACATACAGTTGGATAAGGATATCTATATTATTATATTATTCATCGACATTTAATGTACATTAAAAGTAAAGAAAAGAAGGAATCATATTAATAACTGATATGCTATGCAGTGACCCTTTGTACAATTTGATATCAATAATATTACCTTGGTTGTCCACCCATCTTTTAAATTATATAATATATCTACAAATATATGAAACAATAATAATAATGTTCATTCAAATTAGAACAAAATCAACAATAAAAATCAAAAAAAAAACAAAAATGTAAAAAAAACAAATATAAATCAATATGATTGTTTGATCAACAAATTAAGTGTAGTGGACTCCAATAATAATAATAATAATAATAATAATAATAATAATAATAATAATAGAAAATGATAGACTCAAGTCAGGCAAACAAGATACATCATCATAAATCTTAATTACTTCGTATTACTATTAAAGTTATCTCTGTTGTTTTTAAACTAAATAAATATCAACATTCACACAATCCCAATGTTGTCAATGTCAATAAAAATTAAGTAAATCCAAAAACAAAAAACAAAAAAATAAAACACAAAATAATTAATAATACCACTTTCCTTCCCACAAACTTAAGAATAATTTTATTGTCTTGTGTTGTTTATTATTATTATTGCTTTTCCTTTACTTTTATTTACTTTACTTTATTTTACTTTTATTTATTTTATTTTATTTTTAAACATTTCAATTAGAGTTACTTATTTCTTTGTTAAAGTATTACATTATATATTACTTTATAATAACAATACAATACAATACAATACATATATATATTAAACATCAATATTATAGTATATTTGTAATCTAGATACATTGCCAAGTTAGTAAGGTTAAATTATCAATTAGATTCGATTCTTAGTAGAGATAGAGTGCCAGTAGTAATAAAAGAAAGATTACAAATGCAAGGCCAACCAGTTTTCGATCAACAATGTCTGTTCGTTCACAGATTGAAACAAAGATCTTCACCTGTCTATAAAGCAAAGCTTGCCGAACTATCAAATGATTCATCTAATCCACATGTATTCCAATTGGCTAAGGAGCTCTCAGATGCCTCTGATAGCTATAACGATCAATATTTCTCTCAAAGTGCAAAAGAATTAGATAAAGGTAAATACTATAAATAATCACGGAGCTATAAAAATCATACTCGTATATACTAATATTTTTGATAATAGTTGATATCAAGGAGTTGGTTGAGAAAACAAATAACTATCTTTCAATGTTGAATGGTTTGGTTGGAAATATTTTGGTCGAGCAATCATCATCGGCTGATGAAAAGGATAACGATAACTCTGATTCAGATAGCGAGAGTGAAAGCGAACAAGTTGGAAAATCTAAATCTATTAATGATATTGAAGATGATAGTAACGGTGGTGATACCAACGAGGAAAAGAAAGACGAGACAAAAACAAAACCTTCAAAGAGCGTTGCTTCATCTTCAAACTCTAAGAGCGAAAAGAAAACACTTAGATATAACCTATATTAATCAATGGTCAACTATTGCTGGGTCAGAGCGTGTCGTTGCTTCTAACGATGCTTTGCTGGAGATTGGCGGTGTTATTTTCAATCAATCGGTTTGGTATATGGGATATTCACAGTTCTTGGTCACAAAGAATGCCCAAGACGACGGATTGAACGACGAGGTTAGAAACGTAGTTTATGACTGTCTCTTGAGAAGCTGCTGGTGATTCGAGTACATCAGAACCAAGATTGCGCCAAAGATGGACGAAGATGTTAGACAAACAGACTTTAGCGACACCTTCCTTCGTGTTCTCTACCTACAGGCTATCGCCCAGGCACAAGAGATTACCATTGGACGTGCATGCAAAAAGAACACCTCTACCAACTTGATCTGTAAGATTGCCGTCGACACTGCCAATATCTATCAAGAGGCTCTCACTTTGCTCACCAACATTGGAAGTCTCTTTGAACAACGTTTGGAGAAGCTCTCCGTATTCCCTCAACTACAAACACTCTCTCTACTTGTCACTCTCATACTATTTGAATGCTTTCACTCAGAATGCTACTCACAAATATGGAGATGCAATTGTCTCTGGACAACAAGCACTTTACTTTTTGAAAAACTCAAAGGCTTTGATGAAAACCTGCGCCAGTAACACAATCTCCCTTGATTCGCTAAAGAAGCCCACCTCATACCTATACACTATTTTAGAAACTGAATTGGCTAGGTATATATACTCATTGATTGATATCTACTTCAATAAACATAGAGGTAACTAATGATTATACTTTATTATAGATTTGAGAGGGAAAATAAAGTTATTGGATACCAAACTGTTCCCGACGAAGTTTCACCTTTGCCAGACGCAAACAGATTAGCAAAACCAAGAGATTTTGCTATGCCACAAACTAATGTACTTTGGGATGAGAAAATGTACACTTTATTTAATTACAACAAAAAGCTATCAATGGCCGACATTACACCACTCCCCATCGAAAATACACCAAAATTGGAATCAAAAGACACAAAGGACTTAAAAGTAGAAAATGATTCCGAAAATAATGACTATATTTGAAAAGTTCTTCTTCATCGACCACCAAATCCACACCCAAACAACAACCACAAAAGAAAGAAAGTGGAGGATGCACAATTAACTAAATAATGTAGTTGGCACCCAAATCATTCACCATATCTTATTTTCCAACAACATTAACTCTTCATTCCCAAGCTACTTAATTTTCTTTTGTATTTATAAATCTTCTTTATCATTTTTTTCTCATTTAAAACAATAAATTCAACTCACACCAATAATAATGAATTTCATGAATCAACTTCTAAAATATGAAGTGTGGAAAGATCATGTGTCTATCTTAAAAATTACACTTGAACTAAATAAATAAAATCATATCATTTACTTCAAACTACTCTGTAGCAGGCTATAGTATATGTTATGATCTACCTCAAAAAATTTTATTAAATTATGTTCTTTGTTTTTAGGAGACTACAATAAAAATAAGGGAAAACCGAAGAATTAATGAGTAGTGTGGATGTATTTTGCATGAATCATTCACTCCTGATGTGGTGGTGGTTGTTGATGTTGTTGATTGTCTTGTTGTTTGTCCAGTTGTTGGCTGTCCAGTTGTTGATTGTGATGTAGTTGACTGTCCAGTTGCTGTTTGTACAGTTGCTGTTTGTGATGTTGTTGACTTCCAGTTGTTGATTGTGATGTTATGGATTGTCCAGTTGTGGTTGGAGGGGTATCATTACAATATCTTAAGTCTACAATGAGATTTTGTGAATTTAATCCAATCTTTGAACAATTTTGAATCTTGGTATTCCATTCAACATCAGATGAACTTTATTTAATTGATGAAATATTCAAAGAAGGATTTTCTTCGAAAGTTGCCAAAGTGTATCTACCATAACTGCCTGTATTTACTCTAACAGTAATAGAGGAAATAGATACTGATTTCCTGAAATTCACCAAACTATTAAAAGCATTAATTTTTACAAAAAACTTGACCACCGGCTTGTTGGAAATCAATACTAATATGAGTCTTAAGGTTTCTGTAAGGGATAGATCTGATTCTTTTAGATTTAAGAAATATAAAAGACTGGAACCAACATTGATTGAATTCATACAGGTAATTTTAACACTTTCCAGTATTAACATAGTTGTGGATGATTTTTGAATGTATAAGTCTGCTTGGATATCAACATCTTTGGTATAAATAAGTCCGAGATTTTCAAAACGACCTGTGAATTTGGCAGATGGTCCAAGAATCTGGAAATATGTTCTTGCTCAAATTCTTACATTGTTGAATAAACAATTTTCTGAAAATACCTGATGAGTAGATGTCTGATTGGTTGAAAGTTACATTGTTAAACCTTGGTATTGTGTAACAAGCACTTCTTCTATTGACAGTTATAGATTGTAAGACATCGGACCTTAACTCTGTGTTATTGATATTTGATGATGAAAGATTCACAGTAGAGAGCTCATTTTTTGAAATAAACTTGGTATTGTTGATATTGTGATTCATCAGCGAGATAGTACCTGAGTTCAGTAGTAATGTAGCATTATTCATACTCAAAGCTGAACCATTCACAAATAAAAAGGATTTTGATAAGGACAAAGTAGAATTTTCAATTTTCGATTGGAAACCATTAATAGAATAGTTTGCAACACTGACCTTTCATTGAAAATGTATTTGTGGTATGTATACAAATCTTTGAGAACAGTAAATATTACATTCTTGTTAAAAAACAATGATAAATTTAAAAGAAATCATACTTAACCAATAAATCAATTGATGATTGATCAAACCAAAAATATTGTTTACTATTCAAAATCATTATTGTTTTAAATTTACACAAATGGAAAAATATCTATTCAATATTATCTTTATCTCCATTTTTATTACCACAGTAGTATCTAAAAGAATCAACCAACAAACAATTGTTGTTGAGTTCAATACAATTTATGAGTTGGATTCATATACCATATCCACTGTACAAGGTATATTGTAAACATCAATGAAAAATCACTTGAAAAATATAGGAGTCATTAAGCAAAGTAAACAAGGGACCAAAAATAAACTAATTACCCAAGATCTATCCGAGAGGAGTAATTTACAATTTCTATTCCTTGGAGTACCCTATAAAATGATAATGAAGTTATCTCAGTATTCTTCCACTATAATAAAATGAACAAATATAAATAAATTAAACTATTAATACCTGATAAAATTCTAATTAAGTCATATAAAATATTTATTCAATATCATGAGCATTTATTTATCTTTTGTTTACAATACTACAAAAAGAAAAAGAAAAACAAGAAGAATTAATGAGAAGTGTGGATGTATTTTGCATGAATCATTCACTCCTGTTGTGGTGGTGGTTGTTGATGTTGTTGATTGTCCGGTTGTTGTTTTGTGATGTAGTTGACTGTCCAGTTGTTGATTGTGATGCTGTTGACTGTCCAGTTGTTGTTTGTGATGTTGTTGACTCTCCAGTTGTTGTTTGTCCAGTTGATGATTGTGATGTGGTTTGTGTGACAGTTGTTGAAGTAATGCTCCTACAATTGGTTGTGTCAACAATAAGATTATGAGAATTTAATTCAATCTTTGAACAATTTTGAATCTTTTCCCTCCAAGCATCATCAATAGCATCCAATCTGATTGATGAAACATTCAATGAAGGATTTTGGGCAAAAGTTGCCAAAGTATATCGACCATAGCTATATGGATATATTATAATAATTATAAAGTTAATTTTTGAGGATTTCTTGAAATTCACCAAACTATTAAAAGCATTATTAATTTTGATGTGGAAATAACCGCCTGATTGTTGGAAATCACTACTAATATTGAGTCTTGCATTATCTGTTAATGAAATTGAAGTATCAATTAGATTTAAATAACAATTGATATTGGAAATTCCATCTAAGATTTGTATATTGCTAGATTCTATAATTATTGAATTCATACAGGTAATATTAACTTTATCCAATGATAAAATATTTGTATATGATTTTTGAATGTATAAGTCTGCTTGGATATCAACATCTTTGGCATAAATAAGTCCGAGATTTTCAAAACGACCTGTGAATTTGGCAGTTGGTCCCAGAATTTGAAAATTACTTTGTGCCCAAGTCCTTACATTGTTGAATAAACAATTTTTGAAGTAACCCATGGAGTAGATGTCTGCATGGTTGAAAGTTACATTGTTAAACCTTGGTAAGGAGAAATAATCACTACTTCCATTTACTGTTATAGGCTGGAAGACATCGGACCTGAATTCTGTGTTGTTGATGATTGATGATGAAAGATTCACAGTAGAGAGCTCATTTTTTGAAATAAACTTGGTATTGTTGATATTGTGATTCATCAGCGAGATAGTACCTGAGGTCAATTGTACTGTAGCATTATTCATACTCAAAGCTGAACCATTCACAAATAAAAAGGATTTTGATAAGGACAAAGTAGAATTTTCAATCTTAGATTGGAAACCATTAATAGAATAGTTTCCGGTACTTAAATTAATATTACATCCACTCTATTTGATATAAAATTGAATCATCAAAGTCAATACATATTTACAATTCATTCGAAGAACAATATAATTGATACTTACAAAAAGATATGAATTATTTCCACTCATCGAAATATATTGAGCATAAAGATTGGAATTTTGTAGAGTGATATTGGCAGAGGTTGTTATGATTGAACTCATAATATATGAGTTTGAAAGGTGGAGTGTTGCATTGTTGTTTACTATGATACCTTGTACAGTGGATATGGTATATGAATCCAACTCATAAATTGTATTGGACTCAACAACAATTGTTAGTTGATTGATTATTTGAGATACAGCTGTGGTAATAAAAATGGAGATAAAGATAATATTGAATAGATATTTATCCATTTTGAGTAATTTAAAACAATAATGATGTCGAAAACAAAAGACTCAATATCATTTATATTTTATTAATCCCTCATCCATGATCAGTTTCATAGATTTATGGTTCTTTTAACAGAAATACCCTTTATTAAAATTAATAAAAATATTGTATTTTGTGCCTCCCTCTTTAACAATAGTTCTTATGTTTTTTTTACAAGAATGTAAATGATAACTTGAACTTTCATACTTAAATAACAAACTTCAACGAAGGATCATTTTTGGGGTGATTAAAAATAATTTTTACCATCACTAGAATAAGAAGAGTTTTGGGGAGATTTAAAAAACCTTTCAACAAAAGAAGAATTCCCTTGCTACATTTCACTGATTTGTACAAAAGAATAAAATTCACAATAATGAATATTATTTACTAAATTACTATTACTTATTAAATTGTTTTGATATCTACACTTTTCAAAATTTTATCTAGGAATTAGTCTATAATAAATTTTTGATTTAAAAATAGATAAAATATTTATCTCTGATATTGATATCTTTTTTTTTTTGTCTTAAATAGATAAAGAGTTATTCAAAACCAAAATGATTGTAAGAAAATAAAAGTTGATTTTGTTTTTATTATTTCCAATGATGTTTTCCTTTTAAACACACCAAAACTAAAATCTGCAAAATCATATATTATTGTAACATATAGTTAACGATTATGTTTAGATTAAATAGTGTTATCAGAGCTATTACAAATAACTGTAATACTCACAGATCACTCTACTATTGCAGTCATGCTGCACCATCAAGATACTTTTCATCTAGTTCAAGCAGTGGTAGTGGTCAGAACACGCTAAAAGATAAAGTCAGTGCAACAGACATCAAATCGAAATTGGTAAACTCAAATCAGCCATCGGCAAATGCAAAAACAACTACAGCTCCCCCACCACCTAAAGGAAGCACCGGTGACAAGTATTTGGATATGTACAGTGGTGAGATACCTAAAGATGAAAATAAGATGGGTCCATCCATCACACCACTGTGTAGATCAGAGTTTTGTAGATCGTTACTGCTGATGCGTAAATCTGGTACACTTTCGTCAGTCAATATGCTTGCAAAGATGGAGACTGAGGCTTCATCGCCCGTCTACGGATCGATTGTGCCCTATGGACTGCTGGAGCAGGGCAACAAACTGACCCCAATCATCATGCTCAAGCAAAACGATCAACACATCAAGCATTTCAAACACTTCAGCAAAGTTTCGCTGGTGGTATATCCACTGACACCAGTCGAGCGTCCACCCGCTGCATACGCACTCAGTCGTGTCAATCTCAGTGGTAGAATGACCCCACTGACCGATGCAACAGAACTCAAAGAGGCAAAGAAAGTATTTCTCAAGAAACACCCCGGTGCCACACGTATGGTCGAAAGCACTGACAATGTATTTTTACAAGATGGACATTTCCGACATCTATCACTACGAGCGAAAGGGTACTTCACGTGTAAGTCTCGCCGATTTCGAGGCAGCGAAACCAGACGTCGTGACCGTAGACAGTCGCGATATTATAGAGACACTCAACAACCAACATATTGAATCGATTCGTTTGATCTGCGAACAATACGGAGACGTTCGAATCGATGAAGCTTTTGTTTATTTTGTAGATTCTCATGGCCTGAACGCCATCGCCAAAAAGAAAGGTATTGAAGAGTGGTTTGACGTTCGTATTCCATTTGACAAGCCATTCGAATCGGCAAAGGACTGTAAAGTTGGTTTAATTGAGACAATCAGAGATATCAAAGAAAAGCATGCAAATTAATTGATGACTCTCAATAAACAATAAAGAAATCAAAGCAAGAGCATTGCGCGCGCCATTTAACAAAATAATAAAACTATGTTTATTTAATATTAGTTGTCATCTTCAGTGATCCCTGTTGTAGGATTTGGAGAATAAGGATGGTGTCTGTTACTTGATAATGATAAATGGCTGTTGGTTTTTGGAATAGTTTCTGTCGGTTGATTAATAAAATTGGTTACATTGAGTGGAAGCAAACTGTGCGGAGTGTATGCTTGGTTGTTAAAAAGATTTGGTTGA
Organism: Heterostelium multicystogenum; assembly: GCA_003667245.1. NCBI lineage: Eukaryota > Evosea > Eumycetozoa > Acytosteliales > Acytosteliaceae > Heterostelium > Heterostelium multicystogenum. The sequence continues at coordinate 22,417 of RCNN01000154.1, read as the reverse complement.
GACATGCCTGTAATATTACTAAATTGAATTTGTGGTTGTTGTTGTGATTGTTGTTGTTGTTGTTGATCGATCGGTATTGGTTGATAATTGGTACTACTAGGATTTGAAAGTGTTTGTTGTTGTTGTTGTGTTAAGGAGGAATTGGGTAAATTGGCGATGGATGGATGATAATTAAATATTGGTACTTGGTTTATAAGAGATGGTTGCTGTGCCTGTTGCGATGTGGAAAAATTATAATTTAAGAAACTGGAGGGTACTACTGAAGATGCCAGAGGTTGTGTCGTTGAGTTGGCTTGATTTGGCTCAGTCGTTGAGGAGTGTAGACTGTTATATTGATCTACGATAGAGATCAACGATTCGGTAGTAGTGGAAGTGATGGCAGAAGGTACATTTGTGGTGGTAGTAGTAGTTGTAGTAATACATTTTTGTGAGTCAATTTCGTTCGTGACCGCGGTCGGAGTATTGGGGAGAGGTGTAGTGTTGTTACTTGTGCTAGCGGTTGGTGGTAACTGCTGCGAGACCTGAACCATTTGTAGCAAATGTGACTGCGATGATGTTGTTGGCGATTGACCGGACTGACCGATAGATGGGTTCACTTGAATATTGGTATAGGATGGTGAGTAGATCGACGAGCTCATTCCGTAGTATCCAGGATATGGAATACAAGTAAGCAATTTGGATTCAGATCCAGTTAAGTCATCACTTCCGTTGTTTGTATTGGCTGCATAACCTAAGTCAGAAGATGGATTAGAGTAGGGCGACGATGTTACAGGGGATTGAGGGACAACATTTGCACTGGAATTATCCAATGTTCCAGCTAGACTGCCATGGCTGTGGGTAAGTGGAGAGTGTGCAATATCTGTTGTTGTAGTTGAGGAACTACTCTTTTTCTCCTGGCTATTCAAATAGTAATCGGGTGAACTTGGATTCTCTCCAGGCAAATAGACATCATCTGTAGTAAATTGGTTAAAAATAAGCAGTTGTCTTAACTTTTGATCCGACTGTTGTAGTTTCTCCAAGTTCTTGGCAAGTGATGATTTCTTAAAGTGCAAGGTATGACGTCTGTATACTGAGGCCTGGCAATTTGGAGAAAAATCTTCCGTTGAGCCCCACATGGTATTCTTCTTTGGTTGTGGATTGATTTCTTTGTAGAATTTTGGACGCTTGGAAATCTCGACTGTCAGAGAAGTCATATCATCACTTAGATTCTCCACACTAGAATTAATTTGAAAGAGAATTAATAAATTGTAAATGCTTTAAAAATATTTGACTACTTACACCAATGCTGTAACATCGGCAAAACAAATGACTATTTTACTCTTTACACTAACTTTCAATAGCTCCCAAACAATTTGCTTCTTTGTGAAATAAAACTTGGCCACAATGTCAGCTTGGAAAGTACCACTGACCTCCCACTCACCAATGATTAGCTTGGTGGCTGAGAAGTTGGAAGGCTTCAACTTGATGTCGGTGAATGAAGCTGGGGAATCGGTGATGTCACGAAAAGATGGATTTGGATATGCTACAGTATCATACATTCTTGGACTCCAATTTGGGAAGACTGGATATGGGTAATAAACATTGGGATATGGGTATGGCTGAAACATTTCTGGTTGGTATGGGATCTGTGGAGGATAGGTGCCATCGGGACGTCTGTAGGAATCATAACTCACCAATTGATATGGCTTCATATGTGGTGAGTTCAGAGTTGGCGACAAAGTTGGCTGTGGCTGTGCTGTAAAATATGGTGGTATCATGGCGGAAGACATTGGTGACTGTGGATACAATACAGGTGAAGTAGATCCGCTTTTGTTTAGTATTTTATTCCTGATAATTTGATTGGTAGTAGGTGAGGTTTGTGGAATTGGTGCTGGTATTAAAATAGGCGAGTGATGGATTGGATACAATTGAGGAGGTACAGCTATTTGTGGTGGTTGTGGTTGAAGTGGTTGTTGTATATTTAAATGAAGATTGGGTTGTTGTTTTGAAGTTTTATTGTTTGAGGTAGGCATTGAAGGATTTGACATATTGCCTAGAGGAAAATAGTTGATAGAGAAATTCCAGTGGAAACAAACAAAAGCAGAAAACAATATTTTCTATTAGTACAGTGAAATCTAGAGAGGAATGTCCTATTCTAAATATCAATCATTTCATATCTTACCTATCGATGTAATAACAAAGTCCTCTTCAAATGATGGATGGAAAACATTAAACTTGAAATGTTTGTTTGTTTTTTAAAAACCTTCTTATTCTGTTCTGTTGTTGGATTCTGAAATGTGTTTAAATGTTGTGGCTGCCAGTGGAATGCTTATGATTAAACCATTACAATGAGGCAAACTTTTAAATCAGAGTTGTTAGATTTGTGTACTGCTATGTGTGTGATGTGTGATGATACTACTATATAGTGTAATAATATTTTAAACAAAAAGATTATTGGATTTGTGGATGAATGGAGGATGGTTAGTTGGATGGTTAGTACTTTGGCAAAACTGCATTATAATCATTATTTACAACTTGGTTAACTTTATGCTGAAAATATTAATATAACAATCAATGCTCCATTAACAATAACAACAACACCAGTAGCAACAGTACAGTATGACAGTTGCGGCGGAAGTGATAAACTGAACAAACTGAAAAGTATGTTGTTAACCTTTTTGAATTGAATGGTCAGGTGTTTGATTGGTCTTGTTTGCATCTTTGTAAATTAAACCAACAACCTTTTGATTGATCTGTCAGAATGCTCTCCAACAACAACAACAACATTTATTCTAATACATTGGTAAATAAATATGATGATGCACCACATTTTTTGGTGCACTGTACTCCATATTTGATTGATACTTAATGCGGATTAAGAAAACTTTAAAATGCAGCAACTGACACACAATCAACAACATGGTATGGTGGCTACCTAAAAAAGACGCACTCCTTCAATCAAACGGAAATGAACTATTGGAAAGATAGAATGGGGATGTATCTGAACACATTTTAAGATTAAAAACAACTTGTGTGTTGTTTGAGCACCACACTCTAATCAAAGGTTAAAATAATTTTCTTTGCAAACTTTAAAAAACACCAACCCCATTTTGTATTTTTCGATTCTCTTTTTTTATGTCTATGATCAAAAATAAAATCTTGGGTGAACTTGGTGATGTTTCCAAGGACATGTGTGCTTTGCAAAATTTTTATATAGCTGATTGTGATTTTAGGGTGTTAATTTTAATTAAAATTTCATGCTAATTTATTGATTGATTAATTTATTGAGTAATCAAACTCTATTATTAAGGTGAAGTTTTGATGTTATATTCAAAGATAATAATGTATCTATGCATTCATTCATTCATTCATTCATTCATGATTCAATGATTAATCAATTAGTTGAATTGAAATGATATAGAGGTGTGGTGTGTATAAACAGTATATGTTGTTATTATTAGTATATGTATGTATGATGTATGTGTATGTATAGTGTGTATGTATGTATGTATGTTAAAGACACAAAGTTAACCCAGTAGTTATTTTTGAATATTTACAGTTGTAGTAAGTTATTTGTATGCAATGCAGATGCAGTTGAAATGATTTGATAGAACTAATTACAGCATCAACTACTATTGTTGGAACCAAAGTCATCCAATGTACTCATTTATTTTTCTGTTCCTCTGATCAATACATCATTTCCTTGACAAATTTGCAAGTTTTGTGGATGTCTCACAAAGTTGCTGAAATCTCTGGCACAAACCCACTGTTTTTGACGAATTTGTTTTTGTTTTTCAAAAAAATGGTGTTTAATGTTGACTATAGTGAAAGTTTTTTTGCAAAAATTCAATTTTCAGATACCATGTGTTGACACAGTTCCAATTTTTTGGAAGACTCGCACCCCAATTTCAAAAAAAAAGTTTTCAAAGTGAAGTTTTTAAAAAGGATTTCAAACAAAGTGTGATCTGTGTGGTGTGTGAGGGGTAAGATTGTCGTGAGTTTGAAGAATGCTTTGTCAGGAAGGACCACACAACTCCACAAAAAACACACACCACACTCTCCACTACTCGATATAAGATTAATAATTCTTTGATCACAATGGAAGGATATGTGTGAATTTTGATTTATTAAATGAATTCATTTTCTGAGTATTTCCTTATAGGACTGATTCATCCTTTTCAAACAAGACCTTGAAAATGATTTATTTTCTGAATCCAAACTATTTTCAATGTCAGATGAACTGAGCCTATCTTTTAACCTCCTTGAATTATCTTCTCTCTAGAAACTACTTGAATTTTATGATGTAGAAGTCTAATTAAAAAAATATATTAATGAATTCATGATATCTATTGTTATTTTGTCTCCTATATTATTCATATTCTATTCTATTTGCTATACTATTCTAAATAATGAGGCTGATAAGATTGATAATAATACTATTCTAGATTTTGAAGGAGTTCCAAATAGAATGCTTTTTAAAACTATTGATCAACAGTCTTGAGCTCTGCTATTCTCTCACAGAGGATATTATTATCTGTCCATTATTTTCTATTTTTAAGCTTGAAAGATTACTATTATAATATGTTGTTATTATTTTTTTTTTTTTTTTTTTAAGATTGTCTAACAAAAACAGGTAGTATATCTTTGTAGATATTATTTCTATCTGTCTTTGTTGTTTGTTGACGATGATTCAACTTCGGTACAAAATAAAAATGTAACACATAGAATTGTTAAACAATACAATTCAGTCCCAGTTGTTTGTGAAAGGACAAATACTATTTATTCTAAATAAAATAATATTTCAAGTTATTTAGTTCATAGATCAAGTAGATTGTGAATGGTCTTCATAGAATGGACTGTCAACCCATCCTCGATTTGGTAAAATTTTTAGATTAGCTGAAGAATATTCTCAAAGAAACCATGAAATACGATTTAAAACCGTAAGTTATTAGTTGTTTCAAAGTATGGGTTACACTTTCTCTTATAAATGTTTTCAAAGTACATCAAACATATATTCAAAGTATAGTAAACAAATAAGCCAAGCCAATCATTCGAAGAACCTATGAGTGTGAGCAAGGGGTAGTTTTTCTCTTTGTGGAACCTTTTTTTTTGAATTTGTTTTGGTTTTGGTTTTCACCAATACTTTGAATCAAAATTGAGCAAAACAAAAAATGATCATCAAAAAAAAATCAGTGAATTGACAAAAACTGAAAATTTTTTAAAATCCACCTTTGTGTGGTGTGATGATCATATATTTTTTTATATTGATAAGAATACATACAATAAAATAAATAGAAAAATAAACAATTTATAGTTTAAAATTAAGGGAATGTGTTTATTTAAAGTTGACCACAGTTGGCGATGGTGACAACAGCAGATGGCTTTCCGGATTGGGAACCCTTCTTCTCGATTTCCTTGACGATTGGCATACCCTCGACAACCTTACCGAAGACAGTGTGCTTGTTGTCCAACCATGGGGTATCAACAGTGCAGATGAAGAATTGGGATCCTAAAGATGAGATCGGAATGCAATGTTATTATTTGAGTTGTGATGAAGTGAAAGTTATGAGTGATTACTTACCGTTGGTGTTTGGACCAGCGTTGGCCATGGACAAGCATCCTGGACCAGAGTGCTTTAACTTGAAGTTCTCATCAGCGAACTTATCACCGTAGATGGACTCACCACCAGTACCGTTACCACGGGTGAAGTCACCACCTTGGAGCATGAAGTTTGGAATAATTCTGTGGAATGAGCTACCCTTGAAGTGGAGTGGCTTACCGGATTTACCGACACCCTTCTCACCAGTGCAGAGAGCTCTGAAGTTCTCAGCAGTCTTTGGGACAACATCAGCGAACAACTATAACAACAACAACAACAGTGATAGATGATATTAATATCGATGACCAACAATTTCGGATATGGAAATGAATTCTGCCAGAAATGCAAACTTAACCTACTTCGAAGATGATACGTCCAGCTGGGGCTTGGTTGATGGTGATATCGAAGAAAACTCTTGGGTTTGCCATTGTTATTTAATGTAATAATGAGATAAGATAAAATAGAATGAAAAAATTTCGATGTTGTTGTTCAAGTTCAAAAGTGAAAAAAAAAAACAAATCAAAAAAATAAAATTTAAAAAAATAAATCAAAATAATTAATAAAAAATAAAATAATTGAAATTTAATTTGTACAGATAGATTGTTATGATGGGGTTCGCTTTTTATATGATAGATTCGAATATTTGAAACTATTCCCAATCCAACACAACACACAACACACCACTTGCCACTCATCATCTCTCAAATAAAGTAAATAAAAATCTTGTTTGTTGTCGTGGTGTATTGTGTTGTTGGTGTTGTGTTGTTTTCTTTTAGTGGTAAGTTGGGAAGTGGTGGTTTTGTTGGTATTGCTGACAATAGATGGATTGAATTACTGATTAAGACAATGCATTTCATTGTTGATGATGTTTAATTATGTGAAAGTGTTGGAGTAAAGTAATTATGGTGAATTTCTATATGGTAGTATGAAGCTGTAGACTGTAAGGTGGATAGTCGTGTTGGATTGGTCGGACTTGATTACAAGGTTGGTTAAAACCAATTGGCATCACCATCCTGATCTAAGTCACCTGTCCAAACATTGACGTTGAACTCAGAGTTGAATGTTGATGATCCTCTCCTCTTTAATTCCGGTGTTTCACTTTCATCAATTTTATCGTTGTTGCTGTTGTCTTTGATAATTGTTGTTGAGCTTCTGGATAGTTGAATTAGATCGTGCTTCTTGAGAGCTAAATTGAGCATTGGTTCTCCTTCATGTTGTTGTTCTGATGGCTGAGTACTTTCAATTTCCTCATCAGTATCACGATCCTCGTCTTGTTCAATTTCAGTGAGTGGTCTGTTATCTACCATTGCTTCATCGTCATCATCATTTTCCTCTCCGTTCTCACTTTCCTTTTCGATTGAGGATTCCATTATTGGATTATGATTGTAGTTTTCTGGGTTTAAGAAACTGTTCTTTCCTAATTTTAGTTTGTAAGCAGTTCCAGTTCGTCTTGAGAATCCAAATTGGTCTGCGTTTTGGCTGAGAAGGGACTGCATATAGATGGACTGCATAGATGGTTTCTTTCTCTTGCTTCCAACTTCCTGATCCATTGAATCTTCTTGTGATTGGTCTGTACTTGAGTCGCATATAAACGAATCATCGGTATCATATTCATCCATATCTGATGTCTCCATCATGCTTTCATCGTTGTCCTCATCTTCTGCTTCATTATCAAAGAAATCCAGTACACTATTTTTCTTTGGTTTTTTCTTTGGGCTTGCGTATCCAGAGTCTGATGATGGTTTCTTTATGTTCTTGAGCCCGCTTGGCTTACTTCCTTTGTCCTTGACACCAATCGGAGAAATATTCACTCTCTTGAATATTCTTGATGATGATTTCTCCTTGGGGGTATTAAAAGATATATCCAGTGGAGATGAGCTTGGATCTGATACATGCTTAGTTTGAGGTTTATCAGTTGAAGTAGAAGTTGTTTGTCCATTTAACAAATTTCCATAGTCAATATTGGAGTTTAGCAATCGTTTAGCCTCATTAAGAACAATGAGGGCTTCTTTCTGACTCACTATTTTCTTTGCAACAGCCGTTGGAATAGGTGGAGGAGCGGGAATAATTAATACATCCGTAATAACTGGGGATATAGTCATTTCAATACCAACAGGTAAGAAGCTTTCTAGGTTGAGTAGCGGTGTTGGGTTGTGTATATTGGGTATTGTAATTGTTGTTGATTTGTCTTCATTGTCACTATAATCCATGCCAAAATCAAAGTCGAATTCATCTCCTGCACCAATTTGGTTTGGTACATGACAATCCAAGTCAATCGTATCGGGAATTTGTAGAGGTTGATGTTTCGAGGAGTTTGTGGGTGGAGAATATTGTACAGTTGGTTTGGGAGAGGGTGATCTTAGGTCAAGAATCATAGGGTCATCTTGATGGTATTGGTTTTGATATTCTTTAGATTGGTGTTTCTTCGGTGATAGTGTTGGTTTTGGTGGTGGTACACCAGTGCGTTGATACTCATTGAGTTGATCTCTTATATCGTTTAGCTCGTCCATTTTTTGTGCTCTGTATCATATCAAGTATGCTAATCATTAGAAGTGATCTATCAGAGTGATCGATCATGTGAGTTTGTGTTGGTATTGAGTTCATAGGAATCCATCTCTCTATATTCAGTTTTGTTTGGATGGTAGTATCATTGATTTGGTAGTTGTTTTTGAAGGTATCTGAGTTGTTCTCCTGTAAACATAGCTGGACGAAGCCTTTGATTTGCTTTTGGCAGCTGATGTTGTGCTGTTGTCTTCCATTAGCACTGGCTGAATTTCGGTGTGTTCTGCTTGTGGATTACCAATCACCATACGCTCAGAATGATAGTAGGTGTAGCTATTTGCATATTTCAAAATTGAATCGAGCTTCATCACTGAGCTATTGTAAATTGACTCTTCAGAGCCTTCAGACAGTAAAATCACACATCTTCCGTTTCTCTTTCTACCTGTTCTTCCCATACGCTGAATATTTCTAACGGTTGATTGTGGTGTGTCAAAGCAGACAATGAGGTCTACCTCACCAAAATCAAGACCTTCTTCACCAATACATGTTGTGACCAAGGTGTTGTAGGAGCCAGATCTAAATCTAGTGAGAATTGATGCCTGTTCGCTTTGTTTAAGTCCTTTTGCACGACCTTTAGAGTCAGATTGGCCATAGAACTCCATGACTTTGATGAGTGAGCTAAGTTTTCCAAGATAGTCTACAATCTCTTTGACAGCAGATTTGAAATCAACGAATATCATAACTCTGGTAGATGCTTCCTTTGAGTTTTCTGTGAATGATCAATAGTGTCAATAAACATATCAAAAGCAGTCTAAATCAAAAATAACATACTGAAATGGTCAATTACAACTTCACCTAGCTTAACAATCTTTCCATGTGTAAGATTTCCATTCATGGATGTTACGTGTGTAAGTAGATTTGCCCATTGAACTGACTGTAAAATTTCTTTGATAGGCTTTGTCATTTTCTTTGGTTGCTTAATTTGGTCCAGCACATCCATGAATCTTGCCATTCCATGTTTAACAAGAGTTGTTGATGCATTCAGAAGATACGACAATACCTGAAAAGCTATATCCAACTTGATAGTTGTTCATTGAGTGATATAGTTGCATTTGTTTAATGGCATAAGATGGAATACACTTGATTTGATGAAGATTTAGTTAGTAAAGTGCAAATCACTCACAACAATATATATCTGATGGCTTACTTCACTTAGTGGCTTCTTTATGTAGCCTTGAATATTATTATATGTAATTCTTTGAACCTTTTCCAAAAGCTGTAGGAGAGTATTGATCTCCTGTGAAACTGGAACGACTATTACCTCAATTGACTTCTTATGTACATATGGGGCAATATCAAGTGAGTTTTCTGTACGTATGTCCATGTTCGAAATGAGTAGATTACTGAGAACTTTTTGTACAGCGTCTTTCTTGCTACCTGGCGATGCAGTAAGTGCAAGAATTCTAAAAATATCGCGTATGCCTTGCGATCAAGTGTATAGATGTACAATATGCAAAATCACCCGTTGCTTTGTGTGCCTCGTCGACAACCACCAGACTGATGTTTGAAGGATCGCATCTACCTGCTTCTATATCTTTGTCGAGAATCTGTGGAGTGATGAAGAATACTCTCTTTTCCTGCCAAAGTCGAGTTCTTCCCTCAGGCTTTACATTACCAGTCAGTTGTATCGATTCTGTGAGAGGTAAACCAGTGATTGAATGGAATGCAGCCATCTGCTGGGTCACCAAGGGACGCGAATGAACCATAAATATAATCTTTGACTTTGGAAACCAACGATAGAAGTTCAGCATTACGACAGAAGCAATGAAAGTCTTACCTAAACCAGTAGGCAGACATACAAGTGTGTTTTTATAGATAGCATTGGAAACAATATTGTATTGATAGTCTCTCCTCGTCATATTGGATGGGTAAATAAAGGTTTTCATAGCTTCTAAATCAGGCTCCTGTAATCGATCGTCTTCAATGGGGGGAAAATTGAAACTGAGGTGGGATGTCCCCGGAATACTTTCTCCCATCATTACTTGTAGTCGTAGCAGGTGTTTTGCTATGAATCTTTGATCCATTGGTCGAAGTAGATGCAGTTGTGGAGCCAGTTGTAGTCGTAGTCGTGGTGGTACTTACTGATACAAGTTCTTCGCCGAAATCAAATTCAAAACCATCAGAATCATCAATGAGAGAAACTACATTATCATTGCTATTGATATTGCTATTATTTGTTGTATTTGTCTTTGGTGGTTGTATTATTTGTTGTTGTTGATGTTGTGGTGGATGTTTGTTTAGAAATCTACTAATATTACTATTATTGTTTTTTGTGGTATTGTTGCTATTAGAAGATCTGCTGCCTGGTTTCTTCAATGAACTTGATATTATAATACCATTTCCAAATGGGTCCAATATAGTATTATTATTATTACTATTGCTGTTGCTATCACTGCTACCACCAAATCGGCTATGGCTTACATGATTAGCACTATTATTAATAGATGTGAAGAATGACTGTTTGTTGAAGGTTAATTGTGGTTTCTGTTGTTGTGGTTGTTGCTGCTGTTGCTGGTGCTGTATTGGTTTTAGAATAGAGTTGTTGAAATTATTATTTAAACATTATGTTATAGATGACATCACTATGGTACTAACAGATATCTATGTTATATCTATATACAATATAAAGATACATCACAGTACAATTGTAAAAATTAAAATATTAATGAAACTGCACAAGTGGAGGAATGAACGCGTCTATTTCCATTCCACCAATTTACAAGAAAATAAAAATTTAGATAAATACTTTTTATTATTTATAATTATCATTCATTCTAAAAGTCGTCGTCAAAAATAGTACTTGGTTTTGAAAAGTTATTATTGTTGTTATTGTTATTGTTGTTATTGTTGTATTGTTGTTGTTGTTATTATTGTTAGTCTGATTTGAACTAATATTGTTGTTATTGTTGTTATGTAGATTGATATTATCAAAGTCGATGGAAAGATCCATTGTGGGTGGTAGGTGCTTCTGGAATTGTTGTTGTTGTTGTTGTTGTTGTTGGGGGATTGGTGGCTGGTAATGTTGTTGTCTTTCATTTGTAGATGGTAAATGAATTGGTTGGTTGTTTTGTTGGTATTGAGTTGGTGGTTGTTGTTGGAATGGTGGTTGATAGGTACTCAACACTTGAGGTGTTTGGTTGTTTTGTTGGTATTGAGTTGGTTGTGGTTGATGTTGTTGTAGTTGTAGTTGTTGTGGATATGGTTGATATTGCTGCATGGTCTGTGGAAGTTGGCTGGGTAGTTGAGATTGTGTCTGTTGGAGCTGTGGTTGTGGTTGATTGTATGCTTGTTGGTTGTATGGACTATAGGTATATGGAGCTGGAGATACAGGATAGCCTGTATTTATGTGTGGATTTGCAGGTGTTGGGAAGTCAATCTTGATGTAGTCCCAAATGATGCTGTTTTTGTTTTCGATATCTTGGAATCTCTTGGATACCTTCCTGAAGCGAGAGAATCTAATGCCACGAAGGTTGTAATATGCATTGGCCTCGTCCAAAGCTTTGTTAAATGACGTTCTTCTTAGGATAATATTATAGACAAAGACTACTATTATTGAGATGAATGACACCACTCCACCAACAGCCGCAATTGCAAATTTGCCAGTAAAGAATCCAATGAAAATCATGATGAACGAGAGAACGATCAATAAAATCAAACCATAGGTGAGTCTGTTTGTCTTGAGAGGTCTGAGTAACATATTGAATCGCTTTACGGTAGCCTCATACTCTGCAGGCTCGATAACGCCGTAAAGAGCCGGTGGATATGCAGCTCTATATGCATTTGACCTGTGAGATTTATCAGGTTTCATAAACACGTAGGAAGTCATCTTTTATTTTTTATTATATATTATTATTTACAGATATATATAAATATATATACTAGTGTTATTATAAGTATCAGTGTTAATTATTAGTATTATTTTTTTGCTGACAACACATGTCAGTAAGCAATTCCCTCATTTTGGTTTTTAAAAAACTTTCGATCAAGATTTCATTCTCAAAAATGGGAGAGATTGTGGTGCATAAAAGGTCTCTGAAATTTGTAAGTTGCTTGCCGACCTGGGAAAAAAGGTTGGATTTTAAATTGTTATTTTTTTTTTTTGAAGAACCAATAAATAACAACTTCACAATATTCTATTCTTTGGTGACTTGAGGGGAAATATTAACTTTGAGTTGATGGAGATTGAATTTTATTGTTGAGAGGAACCAGTTTGGATAAGGGACCTCACCATTTGATGTATGACTGGCATTATACTTTTAAAAGTTACTAGTCCAATCATATTAGATTCTAATATATCGTCTTGAATGTAAATTGAGTGAATATTGGAATCTAACATTAGTTTTAACATATTTATAAATGGTTCTTTCTTTTCAATAGATATTGGTGACAATTTAGACTATTTAAAAAAATAATGATTATTTAGTGGTTATTGTTAATAAATATATAAAAAGAAACTCAATGTTAAAATTTTAATAACTTACTAATGGCTTGTAAGTACGTATGAAGTCGTGTAATGGCAAGGTTAGATCTTCAATGTTATGTTCAGCTAGTACCTTCAAGTCTGATAAACTAAAATTAGCCAAAATTGCATTAGTTTTGGAGTTAATTACGAGAAGTGATGGTCTGTCTTCGCGCTCCAGCATATCAAAAGCAACGGTAGTTGGTTGGTCAGATTGAATTGTTTGGAATTTCTGAATCAACTTGAACTTCTTTGAAAGTGAATCAATTGATTTAAGGAAGATATCTGGTAGGTTCTCTTGGTTATTAACAAGAGTTCTTAATACATCTGAAGTGGAAACCATTCCTACAATCTAAAAATACTTTTTAACAATAAGTTGATCTTCATTGATAGTTTTTTCTACCTACATTGTCACCATCTATTACTGGAAGTCTTAGTGAGTTGGAGTTGGTCAAGGTTTTAATTAAAATGGCTAAGGAGTCGTTGAGATATATTTGGGTTGGAACGGTTCTGTTCTGGCAAGTCTCAGTATGTCAATTACGGGAGTAATCTTAAAGAGCTCTGTATTTTCAATAATTTTGCTTCTGTTCTCAATCCAAGTCTCAAAGTGAATGACGCCAACGACAGAGTTTACTTTTTTCCTATCTTTATAAAAACTCAGCAGGTAATCGACAATTTCATGGATGCCAATCATTCCCTTATAGTTGTAGATCTTTTGGTTCTTGCATCCACTTTCATCTTCATTAAACACTGGACATGCAAACAGGTGGTACTGACTCAACAGTCGGAGAGCCTCCCCAACATTGGTCTGGTGTGAGGAGAATGATAGTAATTGGCTTGAATTTTGATCCAAAGAGGACTGCTCAGCGGCAGCATTCACATCATTAAAATCCTTTTTAAAAGTTTGAAGACGATTCTTTAAGAAATCTTTTTTCGTATTTAGTATGTCTGCGATTCTAGTGGAATAAAGTAAATCGATCCATTCTTTGTTTTCGCCAAGTTTATCCAAGCATTTGTCTATTGATTCTGTCTCCATTTGGAAAGTAGCTAATTTGTAATAATAACTTTTTAACAAAATAATATTATTAAATATTGTGGTAATGGTTGTAAATGAAGAATATTCATAAGAATCCAGACCATCCACATAGGCAGCAAACTATAGATGAATAAGCAATGAACAAACAACAACCATATTAATATTTCATGGAAATTTGCAAACATCTTAAGATAAGATTAATGTTGTTTGATTTTTTTAATCTGGATGTCATTAATTTGGAAAATAGAACTTGTGTTGTTTTCTTTGTTTTTCATCATTGGTGGATTATTATTGTATGGCAATTTAAATTTATTATAATTAATACTATTATGTAATAATTATATTATTATTGTAATCTTCATTAATTAGTTGATCTATGTGATTATTGTTAGAGCTATTAGGGTTGTTGGTGTTGTTCTTTAAATTGGATGATCGTAGTGAAGATGAGGTTGTCGACTTTGAGACGGTTTGAATTTTAATGAACCAGTCGTAGCGGCTCGACGAGTGTTTGTGTTGCAATGAGAATGCTATCTGTCTGTCTTCAAAGTATTTGTTTGCTTCCTCGATTGCTTTGTTCATTTTCGAATTCTTGAGATCTCTGTACTTTGATTGCTGAAGGTAGAATATCACAACGAGTGCCACAAAAGATAATGACCGTCAAGACGATTCCGACCAATGATTTTCGACTGCCAAATACACCTAAGAGAATAGCAGTTGCGCACATTGAAAGAATTACAACGATGAGCGGTAGTTTGTCACGCCAACTTGGTGTCAGACTATTGAATCTTCGAATGATGCCATCATACTCTTCAGCGTCGATTAAACCAATCAATTCATTTGGATAGTAGCCATCGAATGTACCTTTATCATTCGGTTGTATATCAATACTCCTATGTTTACTATTAATATCTATACTATCATTAAATCTACAATCAACATCATCTACTATATTATTATTATTATTATTATTATTATTATTAATGATATTACTATTATTTTTAATATCAATAGCAGTATCTCTATCTATATCTCCATTTACATCTTCATCTTTAAAATCATATTGATTCCTTTTCTTATCATCATAGTTGTAGGTATCTTCGTTATTGTAATTATAGTTGTTATCAATAATACTGCTATTACTATTATTATTATTATTAGATATATTCATTTATAATAATAGTAATAATAAAACAAGAAAGTTTTAAATATAATAATAATAATATAATAATAAGATTTCTAAAGTATATAATATATATATATATATATTACAAGTCAATCAATAGAAGATAAGATAAAGATATTTATCACTATTATATATATATTATTATTATTATAAATAATGTAAATTGTTTATTTTTTTTTAAGATTCAAATGATAAGATTTTTTACTGGTTATTATTAATGGTTAGTCATATTATTGTTGTTGTTGTTGATGTTATTGTTGTTGTATATCATATCTAGACAACACATAACACTTGACATTGTTTTGTTATGTGTTGTAACAATGACATAAAATCTGCAGATTTTTAAGCAATTTTTATCAATCTGAAGATTTGGGGAATGGGTTTGCGACTTTTGCAAGCTGGGGAGACATGCATCTGCAATCAGACAAGTATTCTAAGCTAAAATTTGGACAAACCAAATTTATGAATCGTTGACTTTATTTTACGGCAATAAATGATAAAAAGTAAAGACCAAAACTTGAATTTCAAGGTAGGAGTCGCTTGGTTTCCTCGGTTGTGCTGCCACCCGTAGATATCCTGAAAATTCTACGAATTGTATCATGGTGTTGGAAGGTGGTAAATGAATATACAAAGAAGTTCCAAAATCCCTAAATAATAATAATAATAATAGTTAGTTATTTTCGACAGCAGGATGATCAGATTTATCCATTCATTTAACATACTTGACTTGGCACCAAAAGATTCTGTACAACCATAAGTGGAAACAATGAGCATGTGGAAAAGAATGATATGAAATGTTGTATAATGTCAGGTATCCATGCAATAATAAATACTAAAATATATAGTGTCAATCTAGTTGTAATCGTCGAATCAATTTGTCTTAATCGATCTATATGAGTGGAGTGGAATGGATGCGATTAGATTGGATTAATAACTAGATGGTTCGAATCAGTCTGACCCATTGAATAACATACCATTAACACTTAATCTACATTGGAATTTCTCTCTGAATAGACGTCTAAGTCTAATATAGTAATATACACAAATAATCATACAAATCAAGAGTGGAGTGAACCACAATAAGATTTCCTCGATCTTTCCTAGCTCACACCAACCTGTGGTCGTATCCAACTTTATCGAGTTGGTCAGCGTGAGCGACACCGTAATAATGAATGGAATTCCAAACGATATCGATGTAAATATTTTGGTTAAGAGTGTACTAAAATAATAAATATGGAAGTTGTAACAGTTAGTTTATGAAACAATCTATTAGGTCGATATTATTATGATTTTCAGAGTTTAGCTACAAACCTTTGAATTGGATTTGACAATTGGTCGTAGAGATAAAAAGATATACAGGTTGTCCAAAAGAAAGTTGCCATATACCAAAACTGAATGGACGCTCTCAGTGCAACACAGGGCGACATGATTACGTTGCCAATCATCTTTTGCTTATGGTAGTCCTTTAGATCTCCCAGTAAGAACGAGGTTGAAATAATGATTACAATCGATGTGATCAGATCTGAAACGGCCAGCATGAACACCAAATATGGGAGTTGGGACTTGGGTGGCTTACTAGTTGGTTTCATGCCCAAATCCGAATAGTTGTTGAAAGAACCACTGAGGTTGGTGGATGTTTTAACACCAGGGCTGGGTTGTTCACGTCCAAATTGGTAGGTTATTTGCTCATCTTTGAGTGATTTCTCTAATTTTTCGACCTGTCTCTGTGTGTACTGTCGATGCAGATAAGCAATAATCGTTGAGCTACTACCGAGCAGCGATAGAATTGATACAACAATATTTATAATATCCAACGCTCTCTTTTGGTCGAGTGTAGTCTCACTACAAACATTGTA
Organism: Heterostelium multicystogenum; assembly: GCA_003667245.1. NCBI lineage: Eukaryota > Evosea > Eumycetozoa > Acytosteliales > Acytosteliaceae > Heterostelium > Heterostelium multicystogenum. Next base: position 5,743 of record RCNN01000154.1, on the reverse strand, counting down.
TCCCATGATGATTGACTGATTGACTGACTGACTGAATACTTCGATTTTGGAATGTGATAGGATGGGTACTGATTTGGTGGAAAGAGAGTAATTTATTTCAATCGAAATGATCAATCAATATGGAAGGATGTGACTTGTATATTTAAGGTCAAGCTAATCTTCAATCAGTATCATATGCAGTTAGAATTAAATGGTATGATTAATTAATTAATAATAGTGAGTAAATAATAAATAAGTCAACTTTTAAAAAGTTTGGATGATTTCAATATTTGATTTGTATGTTGAATGTATTATTATTATTATTATTATATTAGGAAGTGATTTAGCTAAATGTTGTGGGAAATGATGATTTGCAGATTATGCGCAAAGCAAGCAAAGAGGGAGGGGATATCCTGCAGTGAGTCTTTTCTCTTTAAGATTGTATGATAATTATAAAACTTGAATTCAAGTTTTGGTGTTGTTTAAGCTAGGGTTAAGTGTGAATTCGTTTTTATTGATCGATATGAATATTATAATTAAACTTTAAGCTTTAAATATTATAACAGGACAAAAATGATAAGATTGGATTGCTTGAAAAAATAATAATATTATTATTATAATGTATATGTGTATGTGTATGTGTGTTTATTGTTGTTATTATATATGTATAAACATATTAATAATATATTTGTATGTTTTATTTGTTTGTATTGATGTATAATGAGTGGGTATGACTGAAGCTGATTTTGTAGAGAAGATTGTAAAAATATCATCAATAAGATTTCCCACACAATCTTTGCTTAAAATTTTCATTTTTTTAAAACATTTTTAGTTTAGTGGCTGCTCAGTATAAAATGATCGGATTAATGAGAAGATTTTTTTTGTTTTGTGGCACTCAAACAAAAATCTTAATAATTTTCTCATTTGAAAATGAAAATGAATTAATCCCCAGCCTGAACTGATGGTTCATTTTTTCATTTCTTGTTTAGATAGAAATTTATTTATTTATTTTAAAACAAACTCTTATCGATTGATTATCAACCACACAACCATTCCCACACCACCCAACTGACACACCCCACAAACACGACGAATTCCAAGTTCATACTCCGAACATACACCCGAATTAATATCCAAACCACTACAAATAATGTCGTCAGTGATTCGATGATAGTGATTATCACAGTATTAAGAATAATATATCTGACTTGTGTATAGTGTGTGGTTTTTATTAAAATAATATTAATGTTGGTTTTTAGTCCATGGAAATTGACAATAAAGTCGTATATAATAGTTGGATAAATTAAAATAGATCTGTGTTTCATATACAGATAGAGATATGTGTGTTTGGAAATGTGTGTATGATTTATCTGTTTATATATATATATGTGTGTGTGTTTAGAGTGTATCTTATATGGTAGTAGTTTTGTGGGGGTGAAGGTGAGACATATCTCTATCTACCTATCTTTTCAATGATGATGGTGGATGGACAAACTCGATATTCATTTCCAAAAGTTAATTCTTTTTCATTCTATTTTTGAACTCACTCTCACATCTTTCATTCCAAAACTAACTAAATAATTATTATTATTCCAAGTTCTAAGATCTTTTCACAAGATTAAGAAATAATAATCTTAAACAATACTAATAATAATATTTATTATTATTTTTGTATAAACATTTTCTAAACATTTAACTATTATTTATTTATTTTTATTAAAATTGATTATCCTATTTACATTGAATCACCAATCTAATGAAAAATGGATTTCAAATCAACGATCGAAGCTCATAAGTGGTATGTATAACTTAACTAAATAGCAATCATATTAATAATAATTGTATTGTTATTATTGGTCTCAATATAATTTATTAACAACCAATCATTGTTTAATAATAAATAATAGGACAATAATAGACAAAGATCTAAAAATCTTGGCACATGGAAAGGATATTTCAGAACTTACCAAGCTTTGTGCCTCAGACAACTATTTCTTTGCAATTGTCAAGACCGCTGGATCATTACTCCTCACAAAGCCCATTTACACATCCTATTTGCTCTCGCTCTGGGTTGGAAATAGAGTAACAAAGGAAAAGAGTTGCAAGGTTTAGATAATTTGCCAGGAATTATTTCCAATGCTATGGTATGTAATAAAAATGAATAATAGCATTATTATAATTGGTTTCTAATTATTTCTTTAAATTAAATTCCATAGAAATATGTTAGAATTGAAAGTGTACATCATATGTTCACTCCATATGATAGCGAACTTAAATTCTATAGAAACGTTGATTCATCCAAATATATTGATAGTGAATATTTCGACCAACTTCCAACTTTAAAGGCCCAACAATGGTTCGTATTTGGTTACAACTCTGAGAGACAAATTCAATCGTACCAAGGCACATCCATCGACAATCTCCAAAAAGTATTTAATGAGCACCATTCCAATGTAGTCCTTTTCAAGAAAAGTGAAGAGTAAGTGAATCCTATAAACTAAATTGGATGCGACAGTGGATTGTATACTAATTGTTGTTGTCTATTAGTGAGTTTTATTTCATTATATGGGAAGGAGATCTTACAAGACCAATTGAAAAGGCAAAGTTCCCAGCTTTCCTTTCATTCATTTACTTAAACTTCAGAGATCTTCACAAGAAGATGAAGTTGGTCAAGTTCAACTCTACTGAAAACTTTGAGAACCTCACATCCATCTTGAAGCCATCATCGGGACCTATGATTGACAGTCGTTCTGATAGCCTGTACATTGCACTCAGTCCAAACAGCACCAGCGATGTTCGTCCACGTCTTGGAAAGGAAACACCATGGGCTACCATGGGTAGAACCTCTCACTTGAAATCATACGAATCCACCCCGATCCGTGATTTCACATCTCCCATCAGAACTGAAACTAAGACTCGTTCCTCACCATCCACCCCAAGACTGGACTCGCCCATTAGAATCCAATTTTCACCAACCAAGACCTCGGCTATTCCACCATCCACTCCAACCAATGCTTCCTACACTCCATCACCAAGACCAACCGTTGGCTCTACAAGCACCAATATCTCGCCTTTGGTTGCCAATCTCAACAACACATTGATTGACTCGCCAATGGACAGCAACCTCCCAAGATCCGTCATCGATGATGTTACCTACGCTGGATTCGATGAAATCACACAGAAGGTCGATCTCTACAACAGTGGCCAAATCAACTGGATCCTGATTGGATACTGCTCAAGCAGATGCAAGTCTCTTACACTCTTGGGTTCTGGTAACAAGGGTATCTCAGAGATGAAGGAGTTGCTCAGAGATGAGTCAACTGCATTCGGTGTTTTGAGAGTGAACTACACCGACACCAGATCATTAGATGACAAGGAGGTCGCCGTTGACTCTAATCGTACCAAGACCATCTTTATCCAATGGCTCGGTAAGAAATCGAAGGCCTTAGAAAAGGCACGTAGAAACACACACATCAAGCCAGTCTACAACATGTTCAAACAAAAGACTTTGGTACATGGTGAGATCGAAGCCGATGAATTCGAAGACCTTTCCGCCAACACTATCTTACAAAAAGTTACAAGTTTCCGTAACGATATCCAATTCAAACAAATCATTGAAGCATAAACATTAACAATACAACTTTAAAAACAAAAAATAACAAAATGTATACTTTAAATGACATATAACAATATATACTATAATATCTTTATCTATCCATCTATTTATCTATCTCTCTTCTTAATCTTAATGAAATAAAAACATAACATTGCACTATCTAACTAAATCTTTCAATTCTTACTCTGTTGTTATGTGCTGACTGGTGGTTCTTGATTTTGTCTTATCTATTTGATTATCTTTATGTTTATATCTTTATCTTTGTATCTGTATCTTTTTAGTATTATAAAGTTGTCTTATGATGACAAAATGTTACATTTATTGATTTAATGACGATCATACGAAACCATCATGCTTTCTTCTTCCAGATCTATACTTTCTCTAATATATATATTATTATTGTTATTGTTGATTTGATGTGTAATGTAGTTGATCATCTACTGTGATTGTTGTGCTATAATAATTATTCGTTCTATTTATTTTTGGAAGACCATCATTGGTGGCTTGTTCTTATCACTGAGCTCCCAAAGCTTGTTCTTAGCAACCAAATCGATGACTTTAAGTTCGTTTTCGGCTTGAGTGATCAATTCTTCAACTTGACCAGCAAAGATGGTTTCTTCTATCTTAAGAATGTTGGTTTCCTTTTGAACTACACCGTATCTGAAGTTGGTGATCTCTTCCATCTTTTGACGATAGAAAAGCAGTTGGTGGGATTCTTTGCAACTCCTTCAAAGTCTTTTGATAGAGATCAGCGAGGATTCTTCTAGCGTGTGGTTGTACTGCCAAAACCAGTGATACCTGTTGACTTCTTGATGAATTGTGACATCTTATCTTTATCTAATAAATAATATTAATAAAAAAGAAATGCAATTAAAGTAAAGTAATCTATCGCTCACTCTACCACTGAATTTTTTGATAATCAAATTACAAAAAAAAAAAAAAAAAAAAACAAAATCATTTAAGAAAAAAGGTAAGGAACTTGATCATATGACCAAGGCTTATTATGATCACAAGAGATATGTAGACAGAATGTCTCTGAGATATATTTAGATTAATAAAATATAAAGACAATAGGCAATGAAAGATGAGTATCTACTATAGCTCATTGTTGGTGGTCATGTATCTGGTCGATCGGTCCAATTGAAATGTTCTATCAAATAACCAGATACATTTGCGAAATTAGATATCTTTAAAATAGATTTAAATTTACAACTAGAGTACTATGTAGCATATTAATATTATATTATTGGATCTTTTGGATCTACTATTATGGATTAATCTAAAAAGTTAGAATCAAATCTTTTAAAAACCACAGATTCATCTCCATCAATTTCCTTTACACTTGGAAATATTAAGTTAGACAGTATTAATGAATCATCATTTTCCCAATAATTTATTCTTATTTAAAATCAGGACTTGTACGACTTCTTTTGGTTTTTTGTATAGTTTTGTAAAGAAGAAACAAAAGTAATATTATGAATTTAATATCGATGGTATCAACATGTAAGTAAGTCCTTCAAAACAAATACGAATAGATCTACTTGGAAGCCGTAAAAAGTAAAATGGATTTACATCTCTATATTGATCTGTATATTTCATGTTGTCCTCTCTGGAATGATTTAGTTTATATTCAGTTCATTCTTACATCACCCAATCAGATCCACTTTAAGTAGAATGCTTATGGTTATATCGATTTGAGGTGAGGTGAATGGGGCCAGGTAAAAATTCCACATTACATGACTTATTGGTTTTCCCAATCCAACGGTAAAGGGACACTCTTTCAATAGTAGATAGAGAGACAGTGGCAGGTATTACACTCATTACCATATTAAAAGTTAATATGGTAATGAATGGTGATCTATTTAATTATTCTGGATTGGAAAGTCTGTGAATACAAACTTTGATTTACCAATTTTTTTTTGGATTAAATAGACTAGTTTATTTTAATTCAACTAAGATTAATTCCACAAACTGTGCTGACCGATTTACAATAAAATGAATCAAATTGCGCAAAAGCTGATACCCCAATCACAGTGTTCCACACTGTAATTCACTTCAAACCCAGCTTCCAAAACTGTGTTGTTGTTCAACACACCGATTTAAAATCAGACAATCAATCAATCAATAATTACCACACCAAAATTAAAA